>BPTQ01000009.1:215837709-216054059 GCA_019973895.1 Chrysanthemum seticuspe | reverse complement strand
GTAACTTTCTCTGATAACCCTTCGACGTTCAAAGTTGTTTACGATGAGGCATGATACATAACCTTGCACTCTTTCATTAAAAAATCAATGGTTCCTATCATTCGACATAGTACGGAGTAGCATTTGTTGAAACTTGCAGCTTCCCAATAGTCTCTTTCAATGTATATTTACTTCAAAGTTTCATTTTTCTTTCTTATATGGTCACCAACAAAATTTTAAACCACCACCACAAACCCACAACAATGTCGCCGCCTGTGATTAACCCACCACAACCATCGCCACCTCTGGTCAACCCACTGACGCCACCACATCTTCACCTTATATTTCATAGTCACCTTAACACCACCACAACCACCTAGCTTCAAAATTCATCACCACTCGTGTCACCACCACACTGCCGACAAACCACCATTGTCACTTTCGGCAAAACACCACTCAAGCCACTGCCTCCCGTGTCACCACAACCACACACTACCGCATCCCGTGTCACCACCATCTGAAACCACTGACATGGTATATTTAACTCATCACGAACACAACTATCAAATCTGAAAATGTTACAAACACATCATGCGGCGGTGTTTTCGGTAGTGTTGTGGTTTCCGGGTGGTGGTTTCCGGTAGTGGTGGTAGTTGGAGGCAGCGGCGTTTGGTGATTACGAGACCAACCAATCATTTTTTACAAACGAATTACACCAAAAATCGTCTATGTTAGATCTGATGTGAAGATGGTGGTTGCTGTATCGGTTCTGTAGTTTTTTCACGTAAAAAATAAAGTATTGTGCATAGTTCCACCTAAAGAAGCAAAGAATCTGTTGCACTTTTGTTTAGACTTTGGATCCTTCCCCAATAGAACTAGACATAGTTTTTTATAAAAGTTTAATGCACAAGGTACAACTAATAATGGAGTGTGAATACTAATTTAGTGGAGTTTAAACCCACTCAGCCTATAAAATCTAATAAAAGAACTATCAACACGTCTCCATCACTTTATTTGGATCCACAAGAGTGAAGAGCCATAAAGTTTCAAATCTGTGTTTTTTGACTAGTCCAATTCAATCTTTCTCCTCATTGACTATGAATAAAGGGTCCCATTTTCAGCATTCAAAAAAAGATAGACACATTAAATAAAAAGTTATGTGGAACTTGGTGTTCTACAATGAACAAAAGGATGCAATTTAATTAAAAGAATACAATTGTTTACAACTACAAAAGGCCTACAAAGAACATTGAAAACTAAAATATATAAGAAATGCACATTTGCCTTTCCATTGTTCTTGGAGACGACTCTTATTAAAGAAAGCTAATAAACCGATAAAATTGATTTCTAAAAATGAAAAGATTAACCCATTGTACATGTCTTTGTATTACCTCGGTGATCTAGTTGAAAGACACCTTCCGCAAGAGACGAATCTCAGCAAAGCCCGTGGCTTTCTCGGTCTAAATTTTAGACGAGAAATCTGCATACAAAAGACTCTTTAGTCAGTTTACAATAATAACAAGTCAAAGCGTTAACTGTAAAAACGGGTGGGTTGTGTAACTTTATGTAATGGTCAAAACAGGTCGGGTTGGGTCTAACTCGCAAACACTTTTGTCTATTTATTACTTAAAAGCTATAATAACTAATGTGTATCATGATTGCATAAACAATGTTATTACAACACGTTAAATACTTAAAGTGACTCGTGTTAGGATATAGTAGCAATTTTTTAGTAGACTAAAGTGTAATTAGTCTATGGATTTAATTATATTTAGTTAAATAGAGTTAGGGTTAGATTTAAATTAAGATTACTTGGTGTGCAAGACAAACAAAAATACTATGGAATTCTAATGATGGATTGTACCCCCTCATGCGCGTATTGTTCTTTACTTTTGTCAATTATCTTGTCTCTTTGATTAATTCCGCGTTAAGCTCTCAGGTTTGTTGGAGGTTTTTTTTATCTAACTCATTTGAGAAAACACAATCCAAATTGACCCATAAAAAAATGGGTGGAATTTCCATATTTAAAGTTAATAACCATAGTAAACAAATACTTCATGTTACCTTCCGACGAGCAACTTTAGATGCCTTCCAGCACAACAAGCTTCTTGATCTCGGTTCCATTCTTCTGCAATTTTAAGAAAGAAAGTTACTACAAAGATTCATCGTATCAACACACTAATTGGTGGCCCATTTGACCCATTTACTTATGACAAGGCCGATTATGATCATGTTTTATCTGTGACTGGTCAAATAGAAAAATAGCTTAAAGATAACGGGTCAATTAGCTCAAACGAGTCAACGGGTCGAAAGCCAACTTGTGTATTTTTTTAACATAAGACCCTCAAATCCTTTTTTTCTTTTCAAAAGTAAATTAATACGCAATTCTAAAAGAAACGTAAATTAATACGCATACTATTCTTGATCATATTTGACAACCAAAAGTTTGAAGTTTTAGACAAAAAATTGTTGTTGGTCAACCCGGCCCATATCATAATGTTTGACCATTTACCCAACCCATACACTTTGCAACCTTTAAATGTAATTTTCGAGGGTAAAAGGAAGCTTACAGATTCTCTTGTTCAAGCTTTTCAGCAATGGAAACAGCTTTGCGTGCCGACCAACCGTTTCTTTGTGATTCTGCCTGCTGGATTACATTCGCAAGAGAGACTTTACCTTTTACTATGCTCCTACATTGATTTTGTTCCCCTAATATTCTTTGAAAACTTACACTTGAATTCTTGTGAGATGAAGTAGCTTCTACTTTATCATTGTTATCATAATGTGATATAGCTTTTCTTTCTCTGGGAGAGGCTTCTACTTCAATGATCTCACTTCTTCGTTTTTCATACAAGTCTTCTTGGGATGCCCCTGATTCACTTCTCATTTCGATTGTAACGGGTGATCCAAGTACTTGCTCAAACGCTTTCAGAATGTGTGTTTTAAATTTTTCTGCCTTTGATTTTGTCACATGCGAAGTGAAAATAAGGTGAACCGTTGGAGCTGCAAAATGAAAAGAGTGATTACTATTTTCGACTTAGAAAAGAATCAGATAGTGTATCAAACTAAGGGGTGGTATGATGTTTGGAAGTGCTTTTGTTGTTTATAGTTGTAATAGTCATATTTTGCTGAAATGCTGATTACTGATTAGTTGACAGATAAAACAGCCAAAAAGAACATTAAGGAAAAACGTAATATGAAAATTTGAAGTCTCTCGGATTAGGTTAAAGGTAAGGTTACGTTATATTTTTATTTTACCCTTAATAATCTATGTTGCTGCCGATGCCCGATGGTATTATACTAAGTCACTAACTGGCATTTACAACAATATAACCCAAAGAGACAAGATATATGGGAAGGAAAAAGCACAAGTAAACAGTATAATAAAAGTACCTGCACCGAAACTAAGTGATGTCATCTTCCCTTCCTGATATAAGAACTCTCTTATGCTATTTATTTGAATATTTTCCAGCACCTCCAACCAAATTTCTTCGATTTCTTGCCTATATATAACTTCTTTAGATTTCTTATGAATTCCACTAGAACTTCCACCATTTTTCACGAATCCCCTTTGCATTCCAACTGGCTCACCATGGTCAAAGTTACTTTTCCGGGACCCATCTCTTCCACCGCCCCCCAATGGACTGTGATGAATGCTAGTATCCACAGACGTTGCAGGTAACACATACTGCTGATCAGGAGCAAGTTGCAATAGCGCAGCGGTCAACCAAGTCAACTTGTCACTCGACACTCTGAGCTGTTTTTCTGCTTCAGATAGCGTCTTTAATGCTAACCGCAACTTCTCCATATCTTCTTTAGATACTGAAAAATAAAACTGAATATGTAAGATAATGATGAAAAAAAGATTGCGCGTGTCTTATAATTGGATCTTAATGAAGTAAAACTTACAAGCTTGTCGTCTAAAGAACTTCCTTTTTGGTCTTTCTTTCCTGAAATTATAACTACCAGCAAGAATATCGGTTATTACAGTTGCAAGTTGTGACATTAAAGCTAATGGCTCAACACCAGACTCCATAATTTCTCTTAGATGTTTCACGGTATTAACTGTATCTGCTGATAATGCGAAATCGAGTAGGTCGACTAACTTGTCATCAGATATAAGTCCCACCTGTGATTACATATATAATTAGTTATCGGAAGTTAGTATTATAATTTTATAGGGGAAAGTAGGAGAAATACCAGTTCTTGAACAAGAGGAACAGATATTCTTTGCCCAAGAAGACTCAGTTGCTCGAGTGTCATTTCAGCATCCCTTAATGACCCATCAGATCTCGAGGCTATAAGCTTTAGTGCATCTTTATCAATTTCAAAGTCTTCTTTAGTTGAAATCCACTGTAGCGTATAGATAATATCCGCATCTTTCAACTTTGGGAAGAAGAACTTTTGACACCTGGACACGATTATATGTGGCAAAAGGTCAAGACTTGAATTAACAAGTACAAAAACCATACGCCTAGGAGCTCGATCAATAACCTTAGATATCGCACTCCACCATTCTGGAGGCAATGTACCACAATCATCAATAATGAACACTCGGTATTGTGAAGGTTGATGAGAAACAATCATATTTTCAATCATTTCCATAATACCTTTGTACCCGAGATTATTCATGGGACCTACTTCTCTTACACTCCGATTCTTCCCCATATCGTGTGCTACACAAGAATTGCAATACCCGCACGGTTTTGGATGATCCAAAGATTGGCAAGTTAATGCTCGAGCAAATATTCGTGCACACGAGGTCTTCCCAGTGCCATGGGGCCCATAAAATACATAAAGTAAGCCAACTTTCCTTTTGGCTATAGCATTTGACAGAGCTTGTACTGCTAAATTCTGTCCCACTAGATCACGAAATGTTCGTGGCATATACTTTTGAGTGAGATTTTGGTGCCTACTCTTGTGTCGTTGGTTGCGGGATCGAGCTTCTGAAGCGAGATCAGAGTCTATTTCACTATTTAATAAGTTATCAACATAAAGACCTAACTCACCTGAATAATTATGAACCCATGCAGACCGATTTTCTGCACTGTCTTGAGACCCGTCCATTAATAAAGGCAGTGATTCACCATTTGTAGATGACGTTGAGTGATCAGACATAACGGGCATTTGACTCAAGTCTCTTTGGCCACCTCTCTTTGACCTTGAATCTGATAAACCACATGAGAGACTTCTTCCCATATCAAGAAATGATTTTCCCCGATCGTGAATTCTTGACCAATTAAACGGGATCCCACAACCATTCTTTGGATCCCCCGTGACATTCTGTTCACCACCATATTCTTCTATATGTTGTTTTGAATGCGATGCACCTTCATCTACGAAATTAGAAGCCATTGACATCTCGTTTTTGGCTACCCGAGGAACTCTTCCTCTACCCTTAAACTTCCGCCTTTTGCCCCTATTAAGACTGTCATGTCTTCCGTGTACACGATTATGTGATGAAGCTACATTGTCGCTATCGATAGGAACATCATTTAATTGCTGAGAAAGAGTCTTCACTTGATCCTCTTGCTTACTTTTCCGCCCTTTTTGTTTGCTTATATTATCAGAACTTCCCGGATAAATGTCACGAGCCAAATTAGCAGCATCTAATGGTGAATCACCTTTAAAGCTTCTTCCACTAGATTCTTCTTTCTTGTCTCTTCTACGAATGACATTGCTCGGGCCAACATTTGAAGATGAGTTACCTGATAAACCAGTGGACCGTCTTCCACCACCACTAACAGACTTTTCGACCGGTTTTGCTTGCTGGTTAAGGGCAGAAGGGGACTGAAATGCAGGTGGACTCATGGACGGATCTCTTAAAGATCGTGACCTTTGAAGAACAACAAGGTCCCTAATAAGGGACCTATCGGTCATTATAGGACTATTTTTATGCATATGGTTTTTCAAGTGAATACAGTTTGTTAAATGAATATGGTTGCGTAGATGATCACTAATATCACCATTAGCATCTTTAAGTATCCGATCACGAACAACTCTGGTCATGATCCAGTTCTGGCTAACGCAAAGGAACAATAAAGGTAACGAATCAGAAATAATGGCATTTTTTTCTCATTTATGTCTCTCAAACACCCATAGAAACAAATACTAAAAATCAATTCAAAATCTTCAAATGCAACGTAACACCCTCAAAATCTAATCCATCACAATGCAATCAATTTTAAAAACCACCAATATTCATAACTTATATTAGCTAACACCCATTTGAATTCACCTAGAATAACACTAAAATCAAGTCAAATTTAGTAAATACAAGGTTACCACCCCAAAATCTATTTAATTACAATACAATCATTCTAATAACAACCCAAAATCCTAAACTGAAAATTAGCTAAAACCCATTCGAATAAACCAAAAAAGATAACTTCTTGTGCTAAAAAAAATCTTAAAATTGAAATTAAACAAACCACACTTCAAGAAAAGACTTGAAAATGCAATGACAACATACAAAACACTAAAAAACAAAATCTTCAAATACAAATCAATGCCCCAAAATCTAATCAACAACAACCCATTATCCCAATCTTAAATCTAACTAAAACCCATTTTAACAAACCTAAACAAAATCACTCCTTATATATATATACTAACACAAAATCATTAAAAAAAACAAAAAATAACAAAAGCCCATATCAAGAAACACATAAAAATGCAACTTATAAACCATTCAACACCCACCCACTTGAGAAAAATCTGTGAAAAACATAAATTTGGTAGTTCACTTTATATTAAACAAATACTTAAAAATCACAAGAAACAAGTTAATAAATAATTCACCTGAATTAGAGGCAAAGATGCAAGTGACCCGTTGTCTTCATTAAATCTGAGATCCTTTTTCTTTTATTTAGTTCACATGTCTGTGTTTTGTTTTTTTGAACACGCAGTTGAAGGTGGAAATGTGTTTATTTTAAACACAAGGGCTAAAATGAGTCTACTAGTGTTAGTTATTTAGTAACAATAACATAGACTGTGAAGATGGTGGTCTAGAGAGAGAGAGAGTGAGAAACAAGGGAGCATGGGTGATGTAAGATTTGTTTGATGCTGACAAATAGTGCTTGGGAACTTGACACTTCTTTGCTTAATGAAACATTTTGACTGTTATGTGTTTGTGAGTGAGTGTTTGTGTCAATCATTTATTTGGAGTCAAATAATTTTGGTTTTCAGATTTGATTGTTGAATTAACTACATGAATGTAATGTTTATTCTTACAGTTTGGTATTTATTCTTAAATAAATATAAATTGATTATCTAATAGCATATCTATATCTATACTACTTATAATGGAGGGATGACCATCTCTCATAATTTTTTTTAAGATGTCATTAATGTGTTTTTTAAGCATTACAATTTTTAATGCATAATGTACACAATAAATAGCTTTTACTAATTTATCTTCCACAACATTTTAATGCTTCATTTATTATTTCTTTTTGAATTAGTTTAGTTTTAATGCAAAAATACACATATAAATGAATATGATTTTAAAATGCATGCAAAATTACAAAGTTTCAAAACTATTATTATATTGTAAGAGTGTTTCGAGAACCAATCTAAATAAATTTTGAATTATTTTAAATAAAATTTACTCCAAAAGTAAAAAATGGTTTTTTTGTTAAAGTCGGGACAATTTTTTCAAGACAAATGATGCAAATGTGCAAAGTGTTAAGTGCTAATTCAATGATTAATATATTAGTATATTAATTATTATACTTTTTTCATGGATAACTCTAAATGATTGCTTAAACATGTAAGTTTTCTTTACATTATAAGCATTCTTTTATTTATATCTTTTATCTATGTGGGACAAGTGTTATAAACAATATTAATGATTCAAACATATTCATAAATGTATACTTTACAAGATTTATACATTATAAGTACTTTTTTTTTTTTTTTTTATGGGACAAGTGTAATAAACAATATTAATGATACAAACATGTTCAAAAATATATATATATATTTCATAAAAAATGTTTCTACTTACTTATGTCTAAGGACCACTATCAACTAATTTGACCATAACTCCATGATCGCTCCCGAACTACCCATCTTTTATTTCTCCGTCACACTTATCAACCGTTTGTGAACGGTCAACCGTAACAGATGATAAAAGGGCGACAGCCCGGGAGAAAATGCAAGTTTACCAAGGATTAAAATATCCTTGGATCGTTTATGTCCTGGTGAGGCGTGATATCCTGAATACAATGACTTGTGAATTGTTGAAAATAATATTAGTATAGGAAAATAGGAATCTGATTGACTAACACTAGGAATGTGAATAGTAATAGCTCTGTCACAGCTACGTCAATAAAAACGTACAATCAGAAACCTAAAAATCTAAAAGATATACAAACGTACGTTTAACTAAAACGTAAACGTATAAAAACAAAACGATTATAACTACAGTAGGGATTTGCATGTCTTAGCGACTTAAATGCAAATTAAAGGACATAAAAGATAAAATATATTAAATAAACGCTATCACTATTTTTAAAATGATGAACGTTTAAAACCTAAAACGTACGTTTAAATAAAATTACGTAAACGTACAAAATAAAACGTGAGTTTTAAATAAATAAAAGGCCTACAAATATGAAAATGACATTTTTACAATCCTAATAATAAAAGAAAATTATTAGAAAAAGAAAATTATTTTTACAACTATTTATTTATTTATTATTAATTAAAAACTATTTTAACTATTTAATAAATACTCTAAAATAGAAGAAAATACAAAATAAGGCTAGAAAAATAAACTTATGATTCTGAAAAATCTAAAATACTATAAAACTACTTTTAAAATTAAAAATATATTTTTCACACTTTTCATTTAATTATTACTAATTAATAACTATTTAAAATACACTTAAATACTAGAAAATATAAAATAAACTTGGAAAAATAAAATTTAAACTTTGAAAAATCTAAAATATGATAAAACTTATTTTAAAACTGAAAATATATTTTTTAGACTTTATATGTATTTATTATTAATTATTTACTATTATTAATTACTAAAAACTATAACTGATTTATTAAAAATACTAAATGATTAAAGAAAAATCTGAAACTTTTTACAAAATTCTAAAATAAATACAAGAAGCTATAAAAAATATAAAAACTATATGCTATTAACATAAATAAGCTAATAAGCAAATAAGCTTTTAAGTAAAAGCTTTCACTTAGCTTAAAAATAGTTCTTTTTGGTTTTTTCTGTTTCTGGACTAAACATAGACTGATATAATACATATTTAATGAAAACAAAACTTTACAAACTTGAAAACAAGCAATATAAGAGCTTATGAGTCCAACAGTTAAGCTTTTGGCTTGACTGTTGGAGCTCAAGCTTGGAATAAGCTCTAAATAAGCTATACATAGGAAACAAAAGTTAAAATGAGATGTACACAAGTCCAATGAACAAGTATAAACAAGAAAATGGACATGATATCATGTGAGCTTATGGTTTAGTCAGTCAAGCTACAAGCTTGACTTGGATTGAATGAAAGCTTGAATAAGCTTGGCATAAGCTCCACATAGGAAAACAAAAGAAAGATAATATGTATATAAGTAATATGAACAAATATGAACAAACATGTGCACTGGCAATCACTCATAAGCTTGTAATAAGCTAATAAGTTATATCAGTCCACTGCAATACCAAACAGCCCTGCATACCTTATTAATTGGCAAATTAAGCTAAGGATATAAGCTTAAAAAGGCAAAATAGGAATTGGAGTAGCAAGCTGAACTGGATAGCTCTCTAAAATGCCAAAGCTCTCCCTGTGGGGATTACAAATGGGCTTAAAAGGAGCTTATGAAGTAGCTATTAGTACACTGAGTTCTCAGCATACTTATCATTATGGTGATAAGTTAAAGCCAATTGCAGCCTTTGTTAATAAGCTGCAAAGTGAAATTTGAGTACTGGATCAAGAAGTTGGGTAGATAAGCTTTACAAGAAGCTAATTTACACAGGCTTTTGATCACAAATGAGCTTTATAAAGAGCTGTAGGTAATGGTATAAATTCAATGAATTGAATTGTTGGGAATGGGCAAACTACAAGCTCAATAAAAACTTATCAAATAAGCTTATGAGAGCTCAACAATCACTGCACTAGAGATTATGGTTTCTTAGCTTTGTGAAAACATAAAGCTCACAAGCTCAAGCTTAGAAAGGAACTTTTTATTAGCTTTTGCAACAACTCTACTACACTGTTTGCTTCAGTGTAGTAGATGAGATGGACAAAAAGATTTGGGTAATTAAGCTATGCAAATAAGCTAAAAATGTAAAAGCAAGCATGAACATAACAACTAGGATAGAAGAGCTACACAAATAAGCCAAATACACAAGCTAAGATCAAGTAATGAAGCTTATGCAAGCTCATTAACTTGACACCTAAAACTGTGGTGCAGGGCAAAACTGTTATGAAAATTTAACTTTAATATTACACTAAAGGTTGACTAATATGAACTTAGGATTAAATTTATGGACTGAATAAGATGTAATGAACTGTAATAAGATTATCTAGAGCTATGTTTACAAGTTTTAAGCTATTTCTATGAATTTCACAAGCTAAATCTATGACAATAAACTGTGTATGCAGAATTAAAAGAGATTTGACTTTTAACAAACAAGGACTTAATATTAGGACTTGACTGAGCTATTTAATACTAAGGAAACATGAAACAAGTATAAATGACAACAGATAAGGTCTGGAGCTCTTGTTTATCAGCAAATCCAAACAACCCTGTAACTTTCACTTGTCACATGAACTTCAAAGATTCAAATGATTTTGAGTCTAAACCAGATTCCAGTCATTATAATATAATATACTAAGACTATTTGAGCATAAACCTTCAAGAGCCCAGGCCAAAAACACAGACTTGTCAAATTTGTGATTTCAACTGAGTAACTTCTAATTTTTAGCACAAGTGAATTATAATGAACAACCTACTTATTTTAAGCTGTAATAACATCAAATAACAATACAGAAACATGAGAACATAGAAATCATAGCATAAAAAGTAATGACACAGTAAATGGGTAAAAATAGTAAAAATGGAACTCACTAATGATCAAGGCAAACACTGAGTACCAAGGTATAGAAACCACTCCTAGCTTACTGTCAATAAGCTAAAAACCAGAAATCCATCCAGCTTAGCTTCCATTTCCCCAGAACTGCTTATTGAATCAAAGTTGACTTCCATTGACTGTTTTGTGATTTTTTTAGTACTTTTCTGAATTTAAAGACTATACTTGTTTAAATGAATCTAATAGCCTTACAGCTTTTGTCAAGAGCTTATGGAAGCTATAAATTCCAATAAACAACTATATAACTTGTAATTAAAGAACATGGAAAATTAAAGTAAATTAAGCAAATCATGAAACTTGAAGGTAACTGAAATTAAAATGGAAATAACATTACATTACACTAATTTGAGAAATAAAACAGCATTAAAAACATTAAAAGACAATAATTTAAAGAAAGCTTTTTAAAAAAACTACACTACGTGAACAATGGTAAAAACCAAAGTTGAGTATTCTTCTGTCTTTCTTCTTCTTTTTATAGCCTTTTTACTCCTTGGAGATCACTCATAAGTTCCTACTTCAATCTGAGCCCTTGAATTGTCCAATTTAATCTCCACCGTTTAAATGAGTTTTGGCGCCAAAGTCCTATAAAGCAGTTGTGGGCAGTTTGAGACTAATTAAAGCACCTTGGTTGTATGTGGAGGTGGAGGGGGACAATTGAGATAGTTTTTAGGCAAGTTGGGGTGATAGGGAAGAAAACAGATGATGAGGTGATGTTTGGAGTGAAAAGTTGTGGGAATTGCATTAATTGTGGTGGGTTGTAGTCACAGAGGTGGTGGAGGTAGTGGGTGAGTAGAGTAGTGAGGTGGAGGGTGAAAACAGGTGGTAAAAACCACCTGGTATGGTGACTGAGTGGTGTGGAGAGGAGAGGTGAGGGAGAGTGAACAGTGGGTAGTTTGTTTTGGCGGGTTTGACCGTTTGACTGGTTTTGATATCAAAGGGCCGGGTTTAGGTGTTGGGCCAAGGTTGGGCTTGGGTTTTGTTTGTGTTTGGATTTGGAAATAAATAGGGTCCGTTTGGTATTATTAGTAACAAAAGCCCAAGGACCAAAAGTGAAAACTGCCAAACTTGAGGGACCTATTATGCAATCATTCCAAACTTCCTTTAAAGGGCCAAACCTGTCATTTATATAAACACAAGGACCAATATTGTTAATTAAAACATTTTAAAGCTTAAAAGGATCATTTGTGTAAATTTTGGATTCTTGAGGGACTAAAGTGTAAATTTCCAAGAGTTTATCAAAATTGTTCCAAATTGTAAGTTCATGCATAGTACAAGGGTATTTTGTGAAATTTCAAGTTTTGAATACCCAGGGACTAAGTTTGCCAATTTTGAAACTTGAGGGGTAAAAATTGCCAATATGTGTAAACTTTTATCCAGGGATCATTTGTGAATATTTTTGATTTCCCAAGGACTTAAGTTGACTTTTCATTCATTTTAAACATTTAGGGACTAGTTTTGACATTTTGTGTAACTCCAGGGACTGAAAACGACAATTGTTGTGAAATTGATCATTTTTCACTTGTTTTTCAATCTTTTGTACCTGAATCACATAAAAACACATTTTTATGAATTTGTATCATTTTGAGAGTCATTTGTGTGTTTTTGGTTGTTTTTGTGGGTTTATATAATACAAATATATGTGTATTTAGACACATATCACTCCATAACATTATTGACTACCGCAACTCAAAATCACGCCACTTTCAATTGTTTTTATATTAATTAGTTTGATATTATCCATCACTTTTTTTTAAGTTACTCAAACTCATTATTTTTTCGCTATTGGTAAAGTTATTGTAAGAGAAAACATAAAATTGAAAACATTTTTTGCCTAAAATTTTATTACTTGATACCGGCCATCGCAATGCGCGGGTACCCTACTATAATATTCTTAAGAGTTGAAATATGCGACATGAAACTTTTGACATCCGCAAATTTATCGTCACATAAAACGTTTCAGATTATAAAGCATGGTTCATTGAAAATTTTTATTACAGGGTACCCGCCGCCGCATCGCGCGGGTACCCTGCTAGTACATCTTTAATAAAGGAAGATACAAGATAGGAAATTTAATTTTTTTCAATTAAGTAATATGAGAGCTCAAAATTTTAAAATAAAAGTCAAAATTAACTTCAGTTTAGTCAAACTCGTTTAAATTTCATTATAACAAAATAAAATGTGTATAAAAACAAATGTGTCGATTTTGTAAAAAACACGATAAAAGAACAAATAGATGATGTAAAATAGGAAATACTCCGTCTAACAAACCGAAGTTGTGTGAATGCATAATCGTTTCAAGTATATATACGAGAAAACGGTTATAGACAGTGTTCTTATGATCTATCTAGAACCTAATTCAAATCGTAACGGAAATTTGTGGCAAAATTGTGGGTACAAGAGAACCCTAAACCCTAAATCCTAAACCCTAGTCTGCAGCTTAGAATGTTGAGAGTATTCATTTTTTCCAAGACCCTCGCTGCGAATACATATAAAGGAACAAGTACTACATTGAGATTATCAGTACAAGGAAATCCTTTATTCGTTTTACATCAAGATGCTCGGTCATGCAAAAACAGGATGATTTCATATTCATGGCCACAAGTTTAAGGTATGTAATCTTTCTAGTCGGATTCTGTTGATGCAAAATCCCGCGCTTCGGTTATTGTCCGGATCATGCGTCCATTATCTTCTATCCGGAGGAAAGAGAGATGTCCTTTCTGCACAATGAGCAACACGCGTTAGCTTCGCCTCGGGGGTTATCCCGAAACCAAGCTCCGGCGTGAGGATAAGTAGTGGTAAAGAGTAATTAATACGGTAATAAATATGAAAGAGTATGTGTGTGTGTGTCTTAAATCCAAGTATTAAATGTGTTGGGTATTTATACTACCCAATCCTTGAAACCTGGTTGGCCTGCGGAATAGGCGCTGCAAACCTATAGCCAGCCTACTCAGTAGGTATCAGGCCACGTGGTGGTAGAATCCCGTAAAATCTGAGAAGACGGCGCTGGCATGGTTGTACGTTTTACTCACTGGACAATGGAGTCAACTGGGTAAAAAGACATATCGTCCGAACGCCGGGTCCTCCGGACCAAATATCATCCGGACACGATTCATCATAGGAACGACCAGTCATATTGATTTGACTAAGATTTGGATAGAATATAATTGGTCTGACGAGTTAGCATGGGTGACTGGTCTTTTGTCCAAGGTGTGTATTATATACTTACATTACATGTACATGTACATGTTAATGTATCAAAAGATCGAGTCATCACATCACCATGTGCTTGTGCTTCCTTACGGAATGCAACCTTATTAACTATCATTGTAAGTTAACAAAAATTGTAAAAACAATGAAACATATGTTAGATGCAAAAGCTAAACGTGACTACAAATGGGCGCTTGGATTGAGATGTGTAAAACAATGAAACATTGTAAGTTAACCCGCTTTTATAATAAAATGGATGTGTACTTGTGTTTGTATCTGAAAACGAATAGATTGGGATACTCTATAGATTCAGATGTCTTAAACAAAATCACAATCGATACTTAGAGGCAGATACCCTTCAAACAATAAATCCAAAAATCACAAATGAAGCACACAAATTAATGTTTTGAGTTGACCCTTTGATAAAGTCAACACGTGAATCCCAAAAGCCTCACATGTTTCAAGCAATGTTTAAATGGAGTTGAGATCAATATAGAACCCATATTTGCCATAGAACAAATGAACCAATCATAGCCCTCCATCTTTTATCTAAATTAATAAAAAATTATTTTTCACATTTTTTTTTAAAACAACATATATTACAAACGGTAAATTTTCAAAATATAAAAAATACACCATCGCGACGAGAATTAAATTATCTTTCTATAGATATGCACTTTTATATATTTTCGACAAACATTTTTTTTTCAAAAATTCCGTCCGAAAAAATCATATATGATTTTCAAAAATCATGTATGATTCGATTTTTATGAATCATATATGATTTTTACGAATCATATATGATTCTCAAAAATCATATATGATTCGTAAAAATCGAATCATATATGATTTTCATAAATCATATATGATTTTTGTTGACCGAAATTTTGAAAAAAAAATTGTTAAAAATATATAGTAGTGCATATCTATAGAAAGATAATTTAATTCTCGTCGCGATGGTATAATTTTTATCGCGTAACGATTAACGGTTTGCGAGATATTTAATTTTTTTAAAAAGGGTGAAAGTTTATCATAATAAAAAAATGAATGGCTATTATTGGTTCATTGGATCTATGGTAAATTTTGGATCTATATTGAACTTTTGCCTGTTTAAATGGTTGTGCGACTCTCAAAAATTAATTTTCTAACACTTCAACATAAAATTGGGCAACCGGGGAGGCATCGGGGTACATATTATCCTAAAAGTTGAGCTTTTTCGTATCTAGGGCTGGATGTAGTGGATGGTGATGCACCACCATCACCGACCATCATTAGGCGCCAACCCTACTACCTCTCATCTCCAGCCGCGCGGCAAGGTCCAATTTTTGCACTTGTTTGTGGTGCAAACCACCTTTGGTGGTGCACACCTTTTTGTGTGTGTGTTTGTGCGGTATTTTGCAGGGTATGTTTGTAGAAAGTGACGTATTTTTATGTGTTTGGTTTGGTGGTGACAACTACACCTGTTTGATGGTGTGACGAATGGTGATGTGACATTGGCGTGAAAGTGATGAGTTCGATGACTAATAACTCCAGCCTAATATACACAGCTTAACCGATATATATACCAGGGATAAGGATCCTCTAATGTTCATTTGAACATTAGAGGTAATGTTGTGTTTATTGAGATTGTACATTGCTATTAAAATAAAATAGATGTTTTATAATAATGACAATGTACAATCAAATAAAGCATAACATTACCTCTAATGTTCCAATGAACATTAGAGGATCCTTATCCATATACTAGTGGCAATTCCCGAACTCTATCATGACCGTCCTAGGATGTCATCTTACAGCACACGGAAAAGCTATGTTTTGGGAGCATAAAGCTGAATAAGCATTTGATCCATACGTAGCCAAAACATTACCGTTATACTAAAGGGCCGCTTTTTTTTTTTTTTTTTTTTTTTTTTTTTTTTTTTTTTTTTTTCTGATATTGACTACGTACAAATTAATTCATGTACTCTCCAAGAGATCATTGTTTCAACTTTCAATTCACAAGCCTACACGGCTACACAAGTGATTAATTGATTGTTGTAATTGGTTTGCATGATGGTGGTGGCATTCATGTCATCCATATCTCACTCATACCTCACCACCACTAATAATATCATTCCACCTAATCTCATACTTCACCATACTTTTCTAGTGGCAACCATGATTTCATACCTCACTCAATTTTATTTTTTTATTTTTTATATTCATAATTATATTAAACAATTTAATAAAAACATTATATTTCATTAATAATAAAAAAAATTACAAATAATACTTAAAAAAAATTACATAATACTTAAAAAAAAATTACATATCTAAAAATCAGACGGCGATCCATATTTCTCCGCGTACTCACGTTTTTTTGGCGGTAGTGATCTCTCGCATTCTCGGATCAGTTATGTGATCGTGCGGTTGGTTATAGAACTTCATCGCCCGATGAAAAGTCTTTTATTCAACATTACGGATTTGTGCCGCCAACAACTTTTCGGCCAGTTCATCCTTTGCAAGCTTTTTCTCCATTATCGTTTCCAATATTTGTGTTTTCCTTACCGTGTAGTTGTCGAAGCTCGCAGCAACACTTTCGTTTGTCGAGTCGGTATCGGTCTTCTTGCCTTTTCTTTTTCGTGTAGGAGTTGTGTCGTCATTCAAATCCGGAATAACAATCTCAACATTGTCATTGCTTCCCGTCTCGTAGTAGCTAGATTCCGACGACTTTCTTCGTTTTTCGGAATTAGCCGAAGATGTTTGACCCACACATGGTTGTTCCAACCATTTGTCTTCATGCCTAACAATCCCCCATGCTTCAATATGAGTAAAATCCTTGCCCTTTGTTTTCTTTTCGTAATCGGTCAAGGCATTTTTCATGATGTCAAGATCGCTACACCCACTCTCACGAAGACGTTTCTACAATTAACACAAGTATATAAATTAATACAAGTATATAAATTAATACAAGTATATAGAGTTTAAAAATAACTTGTTGGATGTATAGCCCGTTAAAGACACCCATGGCGGTATTCATATTTCCGCACTTTGTGTGCAAGCTATGGTGACTTCGAGTGGTATCTTTCACATTTTCCTTGAAATGCTCTAGAACTCTTTTCCAAAAACCATCTCTACTTTGTTCATTACCGACTTTTCGACATGTGGAAATATGAACCCACGCTTTTGCCAAAGCCACCTCTTCGTTTGTCGTCCAATTTCTTTTCTCCGCTTTAGTCGATGGTTTTTTTTTCGGACTTCTTGAACATCTTCATCATTTTGAGAATCGCCTAATATATAGTATAACAAAATAAATTATAACAAATAAAATTATAACAAGTAATAATATAACAAATCAATTATAACAAATAAAATTATAACAAGTAATCATATAACAAATTAATTTGTCACGATAACAAAAAAAAAACAAAAAAAAAAAAAAAAAAAAAAAAAAAGTGTACCGATTGTATTTTCTTGTTGCGTTTCGGGAACATACTCAATGTCATCATCCTCATATAGCGGTAGTTCTCGTTCGACACTTGGTTCACGCCGCGAAGGACCTTCACGGTAGTCATTAAACGGGTCGAAATCACTAGTCATCGACATCATGTATTGGCTTGGATTCATCGGTGGAGGTTGGGGATAATATTGGTGTTGATGTGATGGTAGGTTCATCGGTGGAGGTGGAGGTTGAGGATAATAGTGAGCGGGTTGAGGATAGTAGGGAGATGGTTGTGATTGAACTTGCAGACGAACGGGTTGTGATCGAGAGTTTCGTCCACGACCTTTGGATGAGGTTGAAACACTTTTTGCTTTCTTATCCATCTTTTTAAAGAATGATAGTTGGAAGAAGAAGATGAGAATAAAATGTGATTTGAAAATGGTGATTAAAGTGTATATTTATAGGGGAAATTTTTTTATTATTTACATTTTTTTTAAACACCAAAAGGCTCTTTTTTATACCGTTGCCCAACGGTCTTTTTTGCTCCCTCTCACAAACCGACTCGGCATGGCATACCGAATGGCTTACATACCGCACGAAACCGTAACCCAGGCAACGGTGTTGCCGAGCGGTTTCAATTCATACCGCACGATACCGAAAGGCGTTGCCACCACCCTGACTAATTGTTGTTGTATTAATTCAGTTTGTCATACTGAATCAATATATCAAGACCACTTGGAGATTCGGTTTTGGGTGCTCTGTTTCATCAAAACTCATGTTTTGTTCCTTTTTACTTGTTTTCACCACCAAGTGTTATATAGAATTACTAAATTGCCCCTCATAAGTGAGAGGAAAAATAAAAGATAACTTTTCACTACGGAATTTCTCAATTATATAAAAATGTTCGCGAAAGGCTAATCTTTTATAGAATTATCAAAATACTAAATTAAAGGTATTTCAGAAAAGATATAAATGACCTAATTGAGCTAAAAGAATTGTTTAGTAATTTACTATTCAAAATCTCTACAAAACCCAAATAACTTAGGCCCGTTTGTTTCTCATCTATCTCTTTAGGATTTGAGAATGGTTTAGAAAAAATATATTTGTTTACTAAATAAAGATTGAAAATTGGGACTCATCCCAAATGTGCCCACAAATTTTTAAAGAAAAGGTGTTACTCTCTCTCATTTGTTGGGTCTTACTTAAAAATAAAATGTATATTAAATTATAAAATTTGATTATTAATTCAATTAAATACAAATTTAAGTCTTACTTAAAATAATTTTCTTTCTCTCTCCTATATAAAATTCAAATCTAATTTCTAATTCAAATTTAAATCCTACACCTTACCTACAAACCAAACGGGCCCAATGTATCATATTATTAAATAATTTACTATTCAAAATCCCTTATTATGCGTACATACAAATATGTACAAAAAAGTTAGATTTTGTTTACAATTTTAATAACTACGGTGTATGTCTTCATTCGCGCTTTCTTTAGTAACATAAACATTTTTAAATTTATAAAAATAGCAAATACCTAGGAACTATAAGAGTGCATGGTCTAGGGTGTTGTTTACTCGCAATTCCCCTATAAAAAGCACCAATGGCTAGCCATAGTGCACCAGTGCTTTCATGCTATTTGTCTATCGCCATTTCTGAAACTGATGTCATTCGTCCATTCTATTTTTTTCTTTTTCTTTTTTGAGTGAGTAGAGTATTTTTTTTGATGTGCTATGAGACTCACATGCAACAATAACAATTATTGGGTGTTATTGCTAAAAGTAGTGTTTTAGTTATTGGGGATTATTGGTAGGATAATGAGACGGTGCTGAGATGACACATCAATAATTGTTATTCGTCCCTTATTGCACCTAGCTCTCTAAAGAAAAATGATATAAAAGACACAATTTGTTATCACTATTTAAGAACTAAAATGATTCTAAATTACCTTGTGCTCAATTATAAGGGTTATAAACTAATAAAATAGATATGATAACTACTACTAACCAACAACAAAAATACTCAATCACTCAGGAACAAGGTACGATGTAGAAATAATACCCCAACCTGAGGGTTTGTCTAACAGTAGACAGACTATTTCTTGAGCTAAGTGTATAACATATAAGGTTTTTCCTGTTTTTGTTAGTAATATGAGTGAGTCTCTAACTTAGATGTACAAAACATAAATGAGGTATCTCGTAGCTGATCCCAACCCTTCCCTAGACTTCTTGTGAGGAGCCTAGTGATGATGACTTACTAGTTACCACTAAACTATTTTGTAGTGGTTTGTTTTTTCTACCCAATTTGATTTTATTGTATCATATTAATGCATGCATGTTTCCATTTCAGTTGATAACCGAACAATTCCTTTATACAAGATAAAATATTTAGAGATTTGTAACTTTATCGAAAGAATTAAACTATGGGTTTAACTAGAGTTTTTAATGATGCATGGTATGTGTTCACTATGTTTTTCTTGTCAACTTTCATGCGTAGCCGCAGGTGAACTACACAAAAAGCAAAAGGCTTTGATCTCGATGTGAGTGTGAGATTTAGAGGTCAATATTGTCAACTGAGTTTTCAGTTTTGTACAATAACCTAAGTTATTGTTCCTTTGGAACTCGACATTGTCAAGCTTTTCCAATGAATATGAATCATACCTCCCATATGTATAACCTAAACTTTTCTATTCAAGTACCTAATACGAGCAATATAGAACATCCATGAGTAGAAAGTAAATCTAGTTAAGATTTTCAACTTTCTAGACAAACAAAAAGTTACGGCTGTCACCTTAAAGTAGAATCAAACTGTTTGTCAAAAGTCGCTTTTGAAACATGGTTTTGTTTACGACAAATATTTTAAAAAACTATTATACTTGACATCATTTGTTTGTTAAGCAGTAAATAATTTTGTTTTCTTATACGAGTATTTTTCTTTCAAATTTATTATTTTTAAAGTATTTTGCGATATTTTTTTGACATTTTTGCTCCACAGCTAATAGGATTTTTTTATCGAAAGAAAAAAATGTCACAAAGTACCTTAAAAAGATAATTTTAAAAAAAAAAATACCTCTAAAAGCAAAAAAAATTATTCACTACCTAAAAAAACAAATAATGTCAAGTATGATATTTTTATAAAAATTTTGGTCAAATGTTTTATAAAAGTATCATATTTGCCTCCACTTCATTTTTTTGGTATCGAACAAATTTTTTTCCTTATATGAATACTAATCTTTCAAATTCGGTTTTTTTTAGATGTCTTATAACATTTTTGCCCCTCTCAGCTAATAAGAGTTTTAATATTTTGAAGGGCAAAAATGTTATAAAGTACTTTGAGAAGGCTGGATTTTAAAGATTAGTACCCATATAAGGAAAAAAGTTGTTCGATACTCGAAAAGAAAAAATAATAGCAAGTTTGATACCTTTATAAAATAATTTTCGTAGATTTTTAAGAAAACAACTACTCCTTCTGTTTCAAAATTATTGTCAGGAGACAAAAATTACCAAGTTTAATAAAAGTGAGACAATACCAACTTTCAACCACTCATATGGGATATTCCCCTATTAAATTCTCTATTTATTACTAAAAACAAAAAGTGAATAAATTTTTGTAGAAGTTCCAAAAATAAACTATGGACAATTAAAATGAAAAAAGTAACAATTCTCAATGTTAAAGCACTCAAAGTTCCTGTGTATAATCTTCTTTATAGGATTTGTGTTTCACCAGCGAAACTTTAGACCCCCCCTTTCGGGCCATAGCATTTTGGATGTGACCTGCCTTTCTTTGTCATTGTTTGGCATTTCAAATACAACTTGTGGAATGTCTTGATCCTCACAAGTGCAATATCGCCAAGGTCATATGTTGATCAGGTCATTCGTACGTTGTCCCTCTTCACAAGTTCATTTTGATGATTTATAACCTGTTTAAGATATTAAGGTAAATTAAAGGTTGTGATATCATCATCAAATTACTTTGCGCCTCAGATACGTCATTATCTGTATATTTTAGGGATAACGAGTTTTAAATGTATCAAAGTTGTCATTTTTTAATGAGTTGTGTAACACTTTTTTTTTTCTCCTAACTGAGGTACAAAAGTTGCTAATCCTAGCTATCTCAACACTGACTAGGTGATTAAGGTTTTCAGTTAGTCATTTACATAAATCGTCCTTGTGGTTAGGACCAAATTGCAATGTTAGTCTTTTACTTCAACGGTCGTTTCTAATTAACTCAAAATTTGGTTTTCTTTAAAAGAATATTTTCTACGCGTTTTTTTACATGTTTTATACATGCTTTTATACGCGGTTTTACACACGTTTTTTACTTGGTTTTATACGCGATTTTACACATGTTTTATACACGTTTTTAGACACGTTATTATACACATTTTATACACGTTTCTATACACATTTTATACATGTTTTTCATAAATTAGTCTAAGGTTCTCATGCATGTGACGGACTACCCTCACAGATGGGATAATGCAAGCAACATATAAGGAGCTTTATTCCAAGTAATAAACAAATATACATAACAACATATTAAGAGAGGTCAAAAAAATTAATAAACTAAAAATTTGCATTGATCAATATTGCAGTTGTGCATTGTTTAGTACATCCACTGTTACAACGTGTATTAAAACATCTATAAAAAAAACATGTATAAAAACGTGTATAAAACGTGTATAAAAACATGTATAGAAACGTGTATAACAAATATAAAATGTGTATAACAAACATCTCTGAAAATGTGTATAAAAACGTGTGTAAAATCGCGTATAAAACCAAGTAAAAAACGTGTATAAAAATGTTTCTAAAAACGTGTGTAAAACCGCGTATAAAAGCATGTATAAAAGCGTATATAAAACGTGTAAAAAAACGCGTAAAAAATATTCTTTTGGGTAAATTGCAAAAATGGTCCCTAAAGTAGCCCAAATACGCAAAGATCACACCGAGAGGAATTTTGTTGCAAAAACGATATTAACGTTTCCTTTTTTTGCAAAACATCCATTTTCACTAACTTCCGTTAGTTTTTTCGTTAAGTGCCATGTGAAATGACTAATATACCCTTTTCTTCTTCCTCACTCTCAGGGACATAATTTTAATTTACCCAATTTTATTTTTTTTAAATTGAAAGCCACCACATCACAAACACAGCCACCACCACCACCCCCCTCTACTACCATACAACCAACACCACCCCACCTTCAAAACGTGCTCACGACGGGTACCAGTAGGAATAAGACCATCAAAGACTTCACAAGGGACCATTTCAACTTTATATAGTTTTGCAGTGTATCTTAGCTATATATTGCTACTTGTTAGAATGAATCAGTTCATAACAGCAACAACCAATATGCAGAACTTAATTAAAAAACTGAAAACTACAATTCTCTTATACACTATGTTTGAAGAATGTTAATTAGGCTTTTAAACTATTTGACTGGTCTCGAGGGTACTCAGACTAAGCAAGGATTCATAGATTGTAGACATATTCACATGATCAGATATATATTATAATCATAAATATTTGTATACACAATAAAATGTCATAAGCATTAGGTGATAAAAATGAGATTGAATATAAATCATGATAAATTAAATGAAGAATGTAAATGGTGTTTAAAGAATCACAATTTTCTCCAATACTACCTTTTAAACAACTTTTAGTGAAAAAGCTTCAAGCACAACCCGTTTGAACATTTCTTGCTCGTGATCACTTCAGAGAATGTATCAACAAGTTGGTCTGAAAGCAAAGTTGGATCATCCATCAATGTGTCCACAAACACCTTTACTATTCTAATCTCTTGTGGACTCGCTCTCAAGCTGTACAAAGTGAGAAATTTTTGTTTAAGACTTGTATCTATATGCTGGTTACACTTTAACGATCTGATAACTTTCACATAATATTCGAAATCCATATCTTGTTCTTCTTCACCACTCCTCTTTTTTGAAGAGCTGATATCTTGTTCCTTAACAAACCCATCATCAAGATTGTTTTTTGAAGGTTCTGGTCTCGATTTACTTGCTATTTTACCATATTTTGAGCTTTCTGCTTTGCAAGGAGAAATGGTTAATTCGACTTCTGTCATGTGAGCAAACTGATAAGCGACTGGTCTGTTTTGATGACTATGATACCATATTCCAACGTATTCCAAAAAGTCAAGATTGATTCCATAGTTTCTGATGCTAATTCACGCGGAATTTATATGAATACTAGCTAAAAGACCCGTGAAATTCACGGGTATTTTTAAAAAAAACGTTAAAAAGCCACATAACGTTGATATCTTAGGTAATAAGATGATAGAACGAAACCTATAAACATATCATGTTTAATACGGTAAATATCAAGAAATGAAACATACAGAGACTCCAACAATTACCAAATAAGTTAAAAAGAACCTAAAAATCATGTAAGTTAAAAAAGAACATAAATTCATATACAAACATATTGTAGTTTATGGTACAATAAGCAAATTAACGTTAACAAAACAATTGCATGTTCATCAATACGTCACATAAAAAGAGTACCTTAAGGGTTATGTGTCTGAAAAATGAGTTACAAAAGTCCTTAAGATTTTTCAATCTATTAAGTTGATCATAATTTGTATTCTTCTCGTATTTAGTTGTCCAGTTCTTTTAGTAAACCACAAACAATTGTATGGATCTTTAGTAAACCGTCTTCATGTGGATTAGAGGCAAAGATACAGAGACAACATTCGGCCTTTTGATGCTAGCAGGAAAACCAAGTCGCTATCAACTATCTTCCTCCTCAAGACTTTGATACCATGCATTCAAATAAAATGGTGTAGATTCAAAGGAATCAGACTATCTACACAACCCAACCTCCATAATTCATCATCTACTTATATTAAAGTAAAATTGTGTTTCTAAGCAAGAGCTATTCTTTAAAAGGATAGAAGTGGAAAATATGATCATTTGAAAGTATCTAAAAAAAATTAGACTTCTACCTCTTACCCATTAGAGACTTCTACAATCTGATGATCTACATTGACACCTACATGTATACACTCATTAGAATGAAATGAGGAGGGAGATGAATGTAGCTCAGTAATTGTTGTAGTTTTGCCGACCATTTTAAGTAGTTTGAACTTCAAATATGCAATCCCAAACAGCCTCTAGAATATATTAGTAAGATAAGATAGACTCTTTTAAGAACGGGTGGCATATCTTATTTACTTGCCCTCATTTTTCTTGCGATTTAAACATGACCAAATTATTCCTTTACTTGTGGCTTCCCGTTTTCGAAGTCACCAAATCTTCTACCAATATTTCAGCCTTTATAAGAACCTGTCAAAGTGACCTATTAATCATGACAAATACGCATCATCCATCTAAATTAAATAACACAGTGGCTTAAGAACTTAAATCAAGTGAGAGTGTTTTGGGAGTTCTCACCCAAACTATTTATCCTACATCATATAATTAGTGCGCTAAGTATGATTCTGAAACTTTTAAAAAATTGATAACTATAGGTCCTTAAATAGAAGGTTGGATACGACTAAAATATAGTTTGGACGAATATTTACGTGTTAAACCTATTTGTCCCGTCCCTTTATTACCTAAATCATGTTTGACCCATTTAACCATTTGAAGAAAACATTATCAAGTTATTATTGGATTGAAAAAAGACATCTTAAAATAATACGGAGCAAGTTCGGGTTTGATTGAATCTACACCAAATTTGTCACACAATCCACATTTTACCCATTTAGATATAAATGGGTTGATATTGCCACTTAGTTGCAACTTGCAAGGAAAAACCAAGATTTCCAAATTGGTAAACAAAATGAAAATCCAACAGCACCTTGCCAGAGTTCAAAAGTAATACAGCTTGATCACTGAATGACGATCACAAATGAAAATTTACGAAATATTAAACAAAATAATAAAAAACTGAATTTGGAGCCGCATAATATTAACATTTCAGTCCATGCTGCTAGTATCACTACAGATTAAGCGGATATTTTATATCGTTTATAGTGCAATGTTTTTAAAACATCGTTATAGGTCTTGTGTATAGGTTTCCAACCAAATACTTGTACTATAACTTGTTACATAATGCATATAATATTGTGTCTCTCACTATTGACTTTCACTCGTACTCCCGATTCAACGCCCGAGCTACCTGAGCGAGAAGGATAAAATGGGTTGCATAACGGTGTTGTTGTTGATGTTTGCAGTCTACCTTATGAATATACTTGTTCAACCTATTTCATTTGCTTCTTATTTTTTCTCGAGTTCAGTTGTAACCTTACATATATAAATTACAACCCGATTCAACCCGTTTTAGGCCAATGTACTACCTACAATTTAACTTATTAACATCATTTTTAAGAACCATTACTTGTCATGATGGTAATGAGGAATGGAAAGTCTATCATCCTAAACCAATAAACAAAACTATAGTCAGAAAGAAACTACCAGCTGATTCCTTATTTCGCATACTTATAGATTTGTAGCTTATGTGGAATCTGCTACAAACAATTACGATGTTAATAGAAGCTACAGGTAGCTTGCGATGTCAAATTAGCAGATGATGTGTATCCCACCATTCTCATAAAAAAACACCGAGGGTTTGTTTGATCTACTTGCAATGGCTAAGTGCACTGAAAATCTTTTTGTAGCTTTTATCTTTCTATAGGAAAAAAGGAAGAGAATATACCCTCTAAAAACCCGATGCATACCCTTTTAGCGACATCTATTTGAGCTTCTATGTACCTTTATATCAACAATGATTCTTAAGGGGTGGTTTAATCCCCCTAAGCAGTTTATCTAATAAGTGATCCAAAACAATCATTTAAGCAGTTTATATATCAGTTACAAATAGGCTCTAAAAGCTTTTTTAAATAGTCAAACACCAAACAAACCTTAAAGCATACTCTAATAAACAATTCACATCCACTGTAAGCAATTCCAAATAACCTTTAAATAGCTAAGTGTAGTTACTTTGCTAAGCAATCCCAAACAGTCCCTATAAGCAATTCCAAACGTCACTTGTGGGTTCTAAAGCTTTAGTGTGTAATGAAGCTGGATAAAGTAAAGCACATACAAAGAATACCTTGTCAAAGTACTTCCCGGGATTGTCAGCGCATTACTAAATTAGTCAAGAACATCCTTAAAGTTCCCGAACGTTTCTTTTTTAATAGCCTGCAAATAATGTATCATGAATAAACTGATGGAAGGTCATAATTTTGGCACATTTACTAATGAACATATCATTTTGGTTTATTTTTAAACTCTAGCAAGTCAAAAGAGTAATATAAGAAAATTGGTTAACAAAAATCATGTAAAATGGGTCAAAAGGGTCAAAACTTTACTAAAATGTATTTATTGTTCATACCACTTCACAAATTCTCTGCATTCAAATAAATATACTAACTATGCAACCATATAGAATTTGTCGTCATATTTAAAGCACTAATATGTTTAAATTATTTTTGGGCATAGAAAAAGGTTTTTCACACTTTCAAGTAAACGCAATCAGATATGTTCTGATCTGTACCAACGAAAATAAGGTAAAAATATGAAGAAAAAACAAATAATAATAATAATAAATAAAAATAATAATAAACAATGGAACAAATAAGTACAAAAGAAGGTTGTGATCAAAACCTCAAGTTTTCCCTTCGCTTCAAGCAAAGGAGGAACAATTTCCTCTGTTCCAGGAACATTTTTTTGTTTCCCTTTTGGTCCACTGCCCTGTTGTTGCTTCAGTAGATCTCTACAACGCAAAAGCAAGTCAAAGCGGGTCATTATTTTAGTAAAGGTCTGATTCTACCTATTTGACCCGCATGATATAAAACACAACTTAGATGGACCATTCATATTACCTGATACTTTTCCTCTATTCTCAGCAACTTTTCCACGATTCTCAGTAGAAGGTGCAATTGATGATGGCTAGGAGCCAAAGTTAGACGTGAAAGAATGTGACTCATAACCTTGAATTGTTTGAATTTTTTTGTCAGTTTCACATGTTGAGTTTGAAAATTCTTTAATTTGATATGCAACCTACCCTCTAGCAATGCTGCAAAAAGGAGCACAAATAAGCTGATAAACCACATATAAGCTTAAACAATCACCCCCATACAACCACATTATAAATTAGAAGCAATGAGGCTACCTGAAGCAAAGTCATGGCATAGGTAATATAGCTTCATATCCTACCTTGGCTAGTAATTCGGATCTCGTTCTCATCAATGGGTTGCTCTGCTCTTGGCTTCTCCACCTTCCGGTATCGATCCATCTTTGAAAACAAATATATAAATAAACTTTTTTAGGATCCAACTTGAAGCAATTTTCATTGATTAAAAAAATGTTCATAAAACTGAAACTGAGATGCAGCTTAAATCAATTAGTTTGATATTAAGAACCTTGAAAACTTTGCACACTTCAAGAGTATATGTAATTAGAAAATAATAAAAAAACATAAAAGTGCGACTAACGATGAATCTAGGTACAAAGACCATTCATCGAACAGTTGCGTCATTATAATTTTGGTTCAATCCAATTCAATGATTAATCTAATATAACTCGATTCAATAAAATGGCTCATGTAAATTTGAATACTTACCTTGGATTAACTGAAAGTGATCACCTTGATCTCTAGATTTTTTAATCACCATCTTCATTCTGCAACCAAAATATGAAACCTTATAAACAACCAACAATCTAACACCAACATTTTTTCTCAAATTCAATACTCAAACCAAAAACATAAATGAACTTTAAACAAAAGAAATGAAATGGTAAAAATTAAAAAAAATTAGAACCATTATAGGTGCTTGATTTTTGGAGAAGAAATTAATTATTTGTTGGTGCAGTTTTATTTTGGAAAAGATTGGAAGCGTTTTTTTTATTTGGGTCAAAAGGCTGACTTTTTTTTGAGAAGATAAGCAAAGGGACATCGGATGTGTTTTTATTAGAATGTTTGAATAGTATTTCTTTTTATTGACACGTGTCATATTGTGGTTAAAAGTTAAATTTAGAAAAAATTAATAGCAGACTGAATAAAAACTGTGTTTTATTAGTTAGTATAGACTGTTAATACAATTCTGGGCGCTCCCCCGACGAAGATTAGTGTAGGCTAACTCCTTAGGGAATAGATCTTGTATTAAGTATAATCCTTGGTTGCAAGCTGCTAAGAAAAGTAACATCGTTAGTGTTAATACAAATAAGCCGTAAAAACGTTTATTTATATTTTACGATCTTCTAATGTTTTGTCGATAACAAAAGTAAAATCATATTAACGAAACAAATAAAATACGTAAATGGTTTGAACTAATAGTTTTCTAACACACTTACGTTTTCACATAAAACACTATAACAAGATTAAGTGATTTTATATACACATGTACTACAACTAGTGTTTACATATTGGCTTAACAAGTTTGAGTAACTCTATTAGTTAGATACATATGTACAACAACTAGTGTTTACATATTGGGTTAATACATACTTATATTAAGTACACTAAAATGGGTAAAAACAAGTATATACTAAAATGGGTAAAAGCAAGTATATAATAAATAGATAAAAACTAGCAAATGGTTTTTGACCCATAACCCATGGTTTTATATATACCACTTACACAAGTTCAATGTATCCTTAAGGTACATTGTATCTAGATTGAAAACCATGGATCAACCCATAACCCAAAATACCCATGGGCAAAGAGGAGCGGACCACGGATCCCTAGCTTTGTGCTAGCCGGATCCCAAGTGGAAGGGATCCGTGGGATCCGGGGAAACAGTAGAGAATTTCCTCTATAAATAGAGAGCCATTTCTTCCTTTCTATTCATCCCTTTACACACATACTTTCCCCAAGTATTCTAACCCTCTAACCTCAGATCCAAGAGATCTATGTAGCTTTTCTCTTTTGTTTATGTGTGATCTTGTAGGTTCCTCTTAAAGGAAAGATCACCACATCTTGAAGACGTGCAAGCTCAAGTCCATGAGTTGCCATGCTTCGTCATCATCAAGACAACGAAGGTTCTCTTGTTGATAGTTCTTCCTTTCTTCATAGATGTTGGGTTGAAGGCATTAGTGAAGAATGCCGAAAGTGTCAAGATGAAAGCATTAGTGAAAGATGCTCATCATCCGCGTCAAAGCATTAGTGAAGAATGCTTAAGGTGTCAAGACGAAGGCATTATTGAAGGGTGCCAAGCGTTGTGTCAAAGGCATTAGTGAAGGATGCCTAAGAATCAAATCAAGTAGCATTTAGGAAGAATGCTTAGGTCGTATAATCGATGAGGTGCATCGTTATACATATAAGTGGTTATTTATTCACAAGGATGGTGATATCCTTGATGGTGTTGTAACAAGGAGTAGATCTCCTTGATAATAGGTGTTGTGTCGTGAAGGGTAGTAGTTCCTCCATAATGGAACTAGGTGCTTAGCCTAGTACCTAATAAAGGGTAGGCGACGTTGTGATAGGATTAGTTCTCCTAAGGTGTGAAAGAACTCGGTGGTTAGCCTAGCACCGTATAAAGGGTAGGCGACGTTGTGTTAGGTGTGGTTCGCCTTGGTGTGAAAGAACTCGGTATTTAGCTTTGTACCGGAAAAAGGTTAAGCGACGTTGTGAAGGCTTCTCCGCCATAAGGAGTTGGTGTAGTGCTTACGAACTCTCGAGTAGGTGACTCGGGGAGTGGAGTAGGGCAAGGAAGGTGTCCTTGTAGCCGAACCACTATAAATAACTTGTGTCGTGGTGATGTGCTTCTTACTCTTTATCTTTCATTATATGTTTATATATCTATCTATCAACGTCCAACATAAACAACCAAATAGATTGACATAAGTCGATCTAAATATTTAAAAGGAAGTTTTAAATTGGTAAAACTATTCAACCCCCCCTTCTAGTTTTCCACAGTTAGTCTCACCGTTCCGCGGTCAACCTCCTGCATGAGAGTAAGCGGTGGTTTTTAGAGAGATAAAGTAAGTTCTAGAGAGAGAGAGTGTGTAAGTGTTACCGTTTGAATAGTGGCGAGGCCTCTATTTATATGGTTGACCTTTCTGTCGTGTTCTCAAGGTCACGAGCCATGAGAACGATAGCTTGGAAGTGGGGAGTGACGTAGGTCAGCTCCAGAGTTTGTCCCGTTGTTGTGACAGCGATGTTTTTGGGTGGGAGTTGTCCCGCTTTCCCTTTTTGGGGACTGCAGGTTGTAGTACGCCTAGTCTGAGCGAGATTCCCTACCCTTAATGCTGGGCGCGGGTGTGTTCTTCCTCGGACGTATCTACTATCCGCGGAATGGTTTAGTGGCCATTGCCGGTGTGTATCTAGTCCGCGATCGACCCATGTTAGTGTCGGGGCTGCTACACACTCGTGCTTGGTCCGCGCCCAACTTGCGTAGGTGCCGGGGGGGGGGGGGGGGTCATACGTGATCAAATACAGTTGTGTATAATTTTGCAATAGGGAGTTTGATGAACATAGGAGAATATGATAAAGCATTATCTTTACACAAGTCCATGAGGCAAAAGAATGTTAAACCTTATTCAGTTACGTATACTATTATAATTAGTGGTTCTAAGATGTCGAAATATACTGAAGCTATTGAATTTATTGATGATATGGTGGCCCTAATATTCCTATGTCCAAAAAGAGGGTATATTAGGGGGTGGTGGTGATGGTTGTGTGGTGGTGGAGGGTGGTGGCGCTGGTCGTGTGGTGGTGATGGAGGATAGTGCAGGGACATTAATTGCAAGTAATTGTGACATATAGACGAGGGTATATTAGTCATTCCACGTAACACTTAACGCGAAAACTAACAAAAGTTAGTGAAAATGGATGTTTTGAAAAAAAAAAAAAAAAAAAAAAAAAAAAAAAAAAAAAAATTAATGTCGTTTTTGCAACAAAATTCCTCTCGGTGTGATCTTTGCACATTTGGACTACTTTAGAGAACATTTTTGCAATTTACCCTATTCTTTTAAAGAAAACCAAATTTTGAGTTAATTATAAACGACCGTTAAAATAAAGGACTAACGTTGCAATTTGGTCCTAACCACAAGGACGATTTATGTAAATAACTCTAACTGAAAACCTTAATCGCCTAGTCAGTATTGAGATAGCTAGGATTAGCAACTTATGAACCTCAGTTAGTAAAAAAAAAAGATGGATACACAACTTAGTAAAAAGTGACAACTTAAATACATTTAAAACTCATTATCCCTATCTCTTAATCAAATTAGTGTAGTTTGAAGAAATATAATGGTCATGAACAAATCAAATCTGCTATAATGTGTTGCTAACACAAGTCAGGCGGAGACAGAAGAGGGCAGGGTGGGCACGTGCTTTCTAGCGAAAAATTGCAATGTAAATTTTTTAAAATATCAGGTTATTTTTGTAATTTGCTCTCGTAATGAATCGATTTGTAGTAAAATTTTTAAAAATTATCAAAATATGTTTTCTCAACCATAACTTTCTGGCTTAGTCATATGAGTCGTACATGTAGAAAAGGTAGAGATGCATTACTTTTATAGACAGATTTTATCTAATGTATTCTCTAACTTGAACTTACAACATCGATCTCTTGTATTTGAGCATATTTACAATTTACAGATATGTTTATTCCTTATATTCTTATTACATTGGAGTAAGTTTTATATTTGATTTTGATACACATGGTTCTGACACGCAACGTCCAAATTTATATAAATATTTCAGATTCTTCAACATTTAAGACACCTCCAAACATTTTTTTCTTAAGACAAGACTACCTTAACTTTACTACTTTGTATTTATTGATAGATCTATAAATACTGTGTAAATAAATGTTTTTGACTCTTAAAGTCGGTACTTTCTGTAGATGACATAGCAGTTAGTAACTTAGTATAGCACCCTCGTTTACATAATAGAGCATCCCTTTGACAAAATCATAACGTATCTCCCTGGATTCCAACTCAAAATAAAGATAAAAACAATAGTAATAAGTTTTGCTACTCTATTATTTAAACTTAATTTATTTAAATCCCATAAGATGAATTTGAACTTATTTCATTTCAAGATTTGACACTTTATTTGCCCCAAACAAGAACAAAACTCTACATTTGATTCATGTACGTATGTCGTGACATTTCAGTTTCAACTACTCGTGAAGGGCCATTGAAAAATTACTTTTTACAAAAGTGTTATCGGTTATGATTGATCGTTAGTAGTCCTCATGTAGGCCTCAAAAGCAAGGTCATGTCGTGATCTTTGATTTAAACCTAGGATACGCAATTTCAAAACAAATTTCTTCAACCCTAGGTTTCGACCTAACACCGACAAACACTTTATCAATTCGAACAAGTTAAAACCTTGTTAAGGATTTGAGGGTCATGAATAGTTTGGCATGTTGTAGCAAGTTTTATATTTTGATAGCACATGTTTCTGAAATAATAGCCACAAATGTACAAGACTACAACGGCTACCTCTGTTTTGATAATTTCATTAGATTCTCCTTAACATTTATTACACCTCCGAATCATTTCCTCCCCAAGCCATGGGTACCCACTAATTTGTATATACATGTTTTTGTGTACAATAAATAACCACTCTTATTCAAAACTTACAATTCATGTAAATTTGATTTTAATTTTAGTTCAAATATAGACAAATCTTAGATGATCGATAAACAGTAATAAATCCTTATCTTGGTTTAGAAGCTATCACTGGTGAAGTGTAATTTATAGGTACGAGTTATAGCTTTAAGGCCGGTTTTTCACCTTATAATTCAGATATTATAACTTAAAGAGTTAATCATAAAATACATGTATATATTGTTTGCTAGCTTTTACTACTAAACATTCATTCATTTAATCGCTTTGCATAGCATAACTGCTAAACCCTTTTTTAACTACTAAGCTATGTTTTTTCAAGCATATCATCAAACACTTCACTGTTTTTTCAATCATATCATCAAACACTTCACAGTTAAACTATACCGCTATACGTCATATTCCAACTATAAACTTTTACTCATTTCATTTCTATCAAGTTCTGTTTGAGCAAAAGTTCGTTGATGCTCTTCAAAGTTAAGCTTCAGGAGACTCCGCGGTAGCTCCTTCTTCTTGTAGGCTGAAATAAGAGAGAACACCGTTAGCTCGCCCCCGGGTTTTAGTCCGAGACCAAGCTCCGGCGTGAGAGTAAGTACTTAGTATAAGTGAATGATAAATAATATGTGATAACTGATAAGTAAAGAGGAGTAAGGGTAGAGAGAAGTCTCTATCGGAGTATGTGTGTGTGTAAAGGATCCCTTCATGTGTGTTAAATATTCCTTTTATACTACCTGAGATTAGCTACATGACACAAGTCTTGCGGAAGTTAAGTTGTCTTCTAGGGGCAGCACATAAGGCGCTGACGAACACCAGGCTTGGTCTTCGAGGTCAAGGTTTTCTCTGTGCTTAAAGTGCTAGTTGTGGACCAAGCGTCTGTGCTATTCGTACATCATCGTACCACGTATGTCAGTTACCAATGTACTAGCTCCGATCCTCCGGAGTATCCGGAGGAGGACATACCTCATCAAGTTCCATAATTTCTAGTAACTCTTTATTAAGCATTTACTTACACAAAAATATCACTTAATATCATAAACCATCATACCCAATTCATCTATATAACGAAATCGTCATTTCTAACAATTTCTTTATAACATTACTTCTAATTCATCTCCTATTATCAAAAGAATATCATAAAACATCATAACTCATGTTTCACATGTACGTAAAGGGTGGATCATGACCACTCTTGCATGTACGTAAACTCTTATCGTTTTTTAATTTATTTAGCGGGTATAATCTTAAAAGAGAAAAAAAAAAAAAAAAAAAAAAAAAAAAAAAAACTTCATATTTCACGTAAAAGCCTCAAATTACTTTATGATCAAACATGCAATTCAATTATATTCATGACTCACCTGAGTGGGGATTAATTGAAGACTTGAAACCACATTCTACTTCATAAAATTTCACTAAATTCCTCTTGATGTGTGGTTGTGAGATTGTCTTATTCGCAATGAAGGAACTATTTAAAACACATATACGTAGTGGAGAGGGAGAAATCCATGTGATGTATCTTGACTAGCCCAAAAGGATATCTTTGTTCACTTTTATAGCTAACCTCACTAAAAGTGAGACTTCACAATTTACTCCACTAAAATAAAAAATATATCCGCTAACTTTTTCTTACATTTTTGGGTGCTACATAATGATCACTAAATGTTAAGCTCGTTAAGATAAATATAACATGAAATGGGCAATGGTTAAATTAAAAATCACATGTATATTTAAAGTAACTACAATAAAAAATTTGAACTTTATTAAATTAAATATCACATATAATTAAAGTGATTTATATGTTTATCTATTAAATGCATAACTAGTTTAAATAAGTAAAAACATATGTTTTTTAATGTTACTTAACCATTGCTCAGTAAACATCCCATACAAATAAGCCAAATTACAAAATCTTCCATTTAAAACTATTATATAATAATTTTTAGAGTAAATTACATAAATCGTCTTTGTGGTTGTAGCAAAATTGCATGTTTCGTCCTAGAACTCAAAATATTACACCAATGGTCTATTTGGTTGTCCCAATTGAGTTGACTAGTCCTTTGACCAATTTTTCATCCAATTAAAAGTTAACTTAAGGGGAAATTTTGTCATTTCATATACAATAACACCTCAAGGACCATATTTGCAACACCTTTTTTTTAGTATCCTTCCTCCCATAGCAAACACCACCTCACTCACGAAACTGGCAGTCACCACCTCCTCCGGACAGACCAGTCACCACCGGTTAACAACCGGTCAAACCTCAAACCCCAACCGGTTAATGACCAATCCAACCCAAACCCCAACCGATGGTGTGTGGCGGTGCAATCCAACCCAAACTCCAACCGGTTAACTATCGGTCAAACCTCAAACCCAAACCCAGAATCCGACCACATATTTCAAACACCATTGATCACAGTTTTTTTCCAGATCTGAAAAATAAAAAGGGGGAAAAAAAAAGAGTTAGGCTAGTGTGTTTGCGGCTTGGTGGCAACGGTTGTGGTGGTGGGAGATGGATGGTTGTGATGATGGTGTTGGCGTATGGTGGTGTGATGGTACGATGGGGTGATGATGATGATGGTGTATAGTGGTCTGATGGTCGATGGGGTGATGATGGTTTTTGTTGTTGCAATTTTGTAGCTCTACGCTCTGTTCTCGAGTTTTTTTTTTTTTTTTTTTTTTTTTTTTTTTTTTTTTTTTTTTTTTAAGGCGTTCTTGAGTTTTTTTTAAGATGGAAAGGTAGGGAACGGGAAGGTGGGAGGGAGGGGAAAGGTATGGCTTTTGTGTGTTAATATGTTCCGCCCATATTTGGGAGGAATAGGAAAGGAAACCAGTAATTAACATCTTGAGCCTTTGTTAAATTACAATCTTATCCTCAATTTTGCATATACATTCTATTATTTTAGACCTATCCTTATCGATATAACTCTAATATTTAAGACCTATATTAGACCTTCGTTTTCATAGTTTAAGGACATACTCGAGAGAATACCACTGCTCGAAGGAAAGGATACACAAGACTTACAGCTAGCTAACACAGATATGTATGATTAAAATAATCAAATTTCATATATACAGAGCAAACGAGCTTGTAAATTAAACTTGAGGCAGTATCAGTATTCGACCTACTTGATTCAATTGGTTACTCATTCCTCATGACTGTTTACTTTTGTCTCCTCTACAAGGAGCATTTACTACTTTTGTTCCTACATTTGAATATAAAGTTTTAGTTCATCACTCCATTAATAATCCTTTTTTATCACTTGTGCAAAATTGGCCATTTCTTCAGTTATAGGTCTTCGCGTTTAAATGTGAACTAGCAGGGTACCTACGTGTTGTAGCGGCGGGTACCCTGAAATTAAAATTTAACTCTACTTTTTCACCAAAAAACGATATAACTCTACTTCTTCACCAAAAAACGATATACCATGTGATAACGATGAGCGACAGGTCTTGCCTATCCTTATCGATATAACTCTACTTCACCAAAAAACATAAATAATCATTGAAAAACAGGAGTCAAGGGAAACCAGTAATTATGTTTTGAGGGTATATTTGTAATTTGGGTAGCTTTCTTTCTTTTCCTTTCAACTTAAAATAAAAACTCAAGAACACAATACAAATAACCACTTTCTTCACAGTGTCATTCCTTACTTTCCCCTTCCCATCCCATCCCCTTCCATTCTTTAAAATTTGACTTGAGAACAGAGTGCTAGTCTGTGTTAGAAATTAGTGGGAAGTTTGGTGTTCCACATTTGTGTTGCAATTTTGTGGCTCCAAGTGACCGATGACGAATCGAGGTCTGCTGTTTCTGACCCTGGGAGACTCTCAATTATAAAGGAAATGCTTTGTAATGTGCTTGAAGGAAGCAACAAGGCTCGAGAAGCCAAGTTCGTGGTCTCAAACGATGGGACCCACACCAAGCGTAGGTTGCACCATATGATGCTTGAGGACTGTGGCTTTTGAAAGGGATAGTTGTTCGAGTTTCATGAAAATGCCAAAACCTGGTGCGAATGTGGTCAATTGGTATGATAAAGATTGTTCAATGGTCACTAGTACATGCAAAGATAGGCATAAATATTGTTTGACATCATTTGCGCATTGACTAATATGGAGTATGTTGTGATTCACGGGCACAACCACCATCACCATGAAACCATTTGTTTCCCACCACCACCATCATATGTGTCGCGACCACACACAACCATGAAACCATCCGTCGTGACCACACACCATCAGATATGTCGCCTCCATCACATCATACCCACCACAAAACATGACACCAAACACTATACCTGCCACCTTAAACCTCACCGTAGTCTACCACTATCGGTCCATGACCTAACTGTCGGGCACCGTAACCACCATATCTGGTGGTGGCTTTGTGTTTATGTTTGTATGTGTTTTAATTTTCTTGTTGAAAGTTTGAAACGATGTTGGTAGTTTTGGTTTGTAAAGAACCCGGTGGATTATATTTTGAGATTTTTTTTTTAACTGGATATACATGTTCACTGAGTTGACATATAATACGACTTAAACATTTCCATTAAATGCACTCGAATAATATGTTGTTACGTATGAAAGATGCAAGTATGAGAAACAATTTACTGTTTTATTGAGTTATTTGTTTTTTATATTATTTACACACTCGTGTGGATCCGTCCACTGCGTGTGAGAAACATAAAACGACCTTAGGAAAGTGCTTATGTATAAATAATGATGCTTTCATTGTAACTTGTAACTTCATTTTGAGAAACATAAAACGATCTTTTTAAAGTTTTTCTCTTTGTCTCTCTCTACACTCCATTGATAAAGTTTCGGATTTTTTTAACTTGTGCCTTTAAGCACGTCAAAAAGTACTGAAATATACTCAGGGACCCACATACAAGTATAAAAAAGTGTACTTTTATACAGATTATCAAGTCCTTTTTCGTGAGTCACATAGTACTTTTGATGTGCTTAACTTGTGCCTCTAAAGTACAAGTTAAAAAAACTCTTAAGTTTCATATGGTTCCAACTCCATTGTTAAAGTTGTATACAGTTCCAACACCGTTCATGTCTCTTTTGAATTCCTTGCCCCCAAACATCTAATTCTATTAGGGTTCATTTGGTTTATAGATGCGTTTAAAGATTAGGATTTAGATTTAAATTTAAATTTGGATTAGGATTTGGATTTGGATTTGATGTAAGAGAGAAAAAAAATAATATATTTAATTAAGAATAATCAATTTATAACAAAAAGAAAAAAAGTAGGTCTCACAAAATTTCAAAAACCTTCCCACCACCCTTACTTTTACAAAACCCTAATTTTGTAAGGCTCACTCCCAAATCTTAATCTTAAAAACTCAACCAAACAACTAATTAATCTCTTGTGAAATAAAATCTCATGCCAAAGTACTAAACCAAACGGGCCCTCAGTTTGTTTACTCCGACTATAACTTAATGATAAATCTTCGACCTTTTTAGCAAAGAGAATATAATTCCCTTTACACATTTAATTTACATTAACAATATCAACTTTAGAATAAACGGTCCAACGTGTTACTATGTTAGAATAGATAAAGAGTTTGACCAATGTTTTGTTACCGCGTACAAAAGTCCAATAAGATATATCAAAACAACATGAGATGATTTGTACAAATTTACTTTTTACTTGGATTTAAATATCTTAACTAGATAAAATACAAAAATGATTAAAAGTAAAAGTGAAAATTAAAAGTTGAATATCAAAATAATTATTGAATGTTAAAAATCATGCATGTAAATGTAAAGTTAACATATTGATTTTTTGAAAGCGTATCTATCCATGCATGTCATTCATTTAATGTACATTACTATTGCTAAGCTAATGGAGGATTGTTTGTAAAACTAATGAATGAATGTTTGAAAAGCTAATTGAGGAATGCAAACTAATTGAAAACTAAATGAGGCAACCTTGCTAATAGAGGAATGCAAACAATGCGTTTAATGCATAAAGAACCGCTAGGGACCGCAGCCACCAGGCGAGAGTACTCGCCTAGTATTATCTAATGTTGTAAACATTTGAGTAAAGTTCAAAATATTTTACTATGGTTTGTTTGGCACACGTATCCCTTTGTTAGTAAAAAATGCGACACCATACATCTTTTCGTTTTTTAAAATTACGTCACTGAGCACTAACGGTGCAAATTATTTCTCCATTATCTCCTAACGCAAGAGAAAAATTTGCATCATTAGTTCTCAAGAGAAAATATTTGCATCGTGTTAGCCCGTTTTTATACGTTTTCATCAATTTTTTTACGTTTTCATACATTTTTATACTTTTTGGTCTGTATTTTACGTTTTCATATGTTTTATTTGTTTTCTTACTTTTTTTTAGTTTTCGTCTGTTTTTTACGTTTTCGTCCAATTCTTAGGTTTTCATCCGTTTTTATACGTTTTCATCTTTTTTTTTTTCTTTTTCTTTTTACGCGTTTGTCTTTTTTAACATTTTTGTTAGTTTTTTTACGTTTTCATCTGTTTTATACGTTTTTCGTCCATTTTTTTACGTTTTCATCCATTTTTATACGTTTTGTACATTTTCATCCATTTTTTTTACGTTTTCGTCCGTTTTATACGTTTGCGTCAGTTTTTTACGTTTTCTTCCGTTTTTTACGTTTTCATATGGTTTTATCCCTTTTTTTTATGTTTTTTATGTTTTCGTCCATTTTCTTACGTTTTCGTCTGTTTTTATGCACTTTCATCCATTTTTATACCTTTCCATCCGTTTCTTACGTTTTTATCCGTTTTATACGTTTTCATCCATTTTATACGTTTTCGTCTGTTTTTATCCGTTTTCGTTTGTTTTTTTTTACGTTTTTGTCCATTTTCATCCGTTTTTATACGTTTAAGAGCATATGAAAACGTATAAAACGAACGAAAACGTATGAAAACGTAAAAAAACGTAAAAAAAACAAACGAAAATGGATAAAAACTGACGAAAATGGATAAAAACGTATAAAAACGGACGTAAATAGATAAAATTTGTGAAAATGTACACAAACGTATAAAAAAATAAAACATATAAAAATTTATGAACATACACAAACGTATAAAAACATACGAAAACGTAAAAAAAATGAAGAAAACGTAAAAAAAATGGACAAAAAATGATAAAAACATATGAAAACGTAAAAAACAAATGAAAACGTATAAAAAGACGAAAGCATGAAAACGTATAAAACGGACGAAAACGTAAAAGAGGATGAAAACATATAAAAACGGACGAAAACGTAAAAGAGGATGAAAACATATAAAAACGGACGAAAACGGATAAAAACGTAGGAAAGCGTATAAAAACGGACGAAACAGATAAAAACGTAAAAAAACATATAAAACGGACGAAACGGATAAAAACATTGAAAAAAAAGACGAAAACGTAAAAAATAACGAAAAAGTATAAAAACAGCCGAAAACGTATAAAAAACGTACAAAAATGTATAAAACGGGTGAAAACGTATAAAAACGGACGAAAACAGTAAGAAAACGTATAAAAACGAGGGAAATGTATAAAAACGGATGAAAATGTATAAAAACGGACGAAAACGGTTGAAAACGGATAAAAACATATAAAAACGTATGAAAACGTATGAAAACGGACTAACGATGCAAATATTTTCTTTTGAGGACTAACGATGCAAATATTTTCTCTTGCGTTAAGAGATAATGGAAAAATAATTGCACCGTAGTCCTCATTGATAGATTTTACTAATAGCAGGATGTATTGTGGCTAACTTTACTAACGAAGGAATGTGTGTACGCAAAAAAAAACCAGAAGGATGTAAAGCAGAAAAATTGACAAACCACAAAGATGTATTTTGAACGTTACTCTAAACATTTAAACATGTGTTACATGATCCTTAGGTGTGTACAAATCAAAACAGAATGTATCCAAATCACTTCCCTTTCAAAATGGTCAGGTGAAATTATTAAAATTAGTCAAGATAGAAAAAGGATTACCAAAATACAATTCTCGATCTTCAGTGAAAGGTAGAATCAACAAAACAACTTATAGTTACAGGCGATCACTGTCATGGTCCAAAGGGTCTCTCTTGCACGTTATCTTATACACATTCACATAATCCAAAAGGCCTAATGAGTCAGTTTTCAGAGTGCAAATGTAACACACGCTTAAATTGTTCATTATACACAATAATATGTTTTCAACGTGATAACTCAACTTGTTGCATAAATTGGTAAGCAGATTCTTCATGCTAGTAGAGACGTGACTAACAAAAGTGCATACCAGATTACACTTCTGCAGTATACGACTGCATGAAGTACAGATGCACATATACTTGCTAGATGACAGCGGACATAATACTGTAGATAACACATTTTAACATAAAGTGAAGACTTAGATTCATCATATTCACAATTATGATCAGATACCTCAGTTTGAAAAAAGGTACACGGTACTCACCTCATTATTGATATCAACACATTTATGGATCACCGTCTCAATCAACTAGGTGATAAAGAAGTCATTATTGATCTCTATCATTCTTAGGCTAGTTTGTAGTACTGCTAAACTCATAAGTGCGTAATAACAACAAGTGACAGAACCTAAGGCTAACGTAACATTTAGGGTGCAATATTAAGGTACATGATATCATAAGCGTAATTGTTACACCTTTTCTAACAGACTTGCAGTCTAAGGCTACATTGCCTAACAATACATTATGTCGTGTTTGCTTTAGGCTATTAGTTCTCACTCTTATTGCCATTACGCACACAAGTTTCTGAGTACCACACACTTGCCTAAACATCACTAGCATGATTGTTACACCTTTTGCTAGCATAGGTCTCCGTGTAGATTGTTTTTAGTATTCAACTTTTTACCTTGTTTTCATCATCTCATTCATTTGTTTTGTTTCTTGCTGTATAAACTGTTCACTTACCTTTTACCATCACAAAAAAACTCTCCATTCTAATTCACAATATTCACAGATTCAAACTAACCTCATTCAAAATCATCTATTCCATGTTTGTACAATTCATTACCTTGATGCAAAGTCTTATATTTCCATATTTGAATGTTTAAATTCCGTTTACAGCAACTGCATTTTTATCAAAAACAGAGTCCTATCTTACACCCACTGGAAACTATACATTACTTATTCCAGCCCACAGAGGCATCGTACGATTCCATCGTTGCACGATAATCATCTCACTTCCGCTTTCATCATTATCTAGTCATATACAAAAATATTGTTTTAATGGAAATGCACACACACACCCTCTACACCTTGAATACACTTTTGTCGATATAAGAGTTAGGACTTGATCTCGAAATCTATCGACCGATCGGGCACATTGATATTCATGTAATACAGACAAGCACTCTCCCATTAAGATATATTTTTTAACTCAATTTTGTTGCAACTTAGTTAGCCACTATCATTATCTGTCAAATTAACGAATAATAGAATAACTGATCCAAGTCCTTATCAGTTTTACCAAAACAATCAATTTTTTTGGCAGAAATGACACATAATGCTCGAGCATATATAAAAGATACCAAAAGGAACTAAAGGGTGCTCATCATAATGACAATTCTAGCAACAGCTTGAAAATGGATATAGAATTCAAAAAAAAGATCAAAGCAAGGTTTATTTTCTGGACACAAAAACTATAAAACAAGACTAAAACATATACATAATTTACCGTCATTATGCTAGAAAACAGCGTTGCACATCTCCATTCTCAACTGTCGCGAATCAAATTTGTTGGCGCGCTTAAAACATACTTGGGTAACTCGTATTTTGCACCTAAAATATCCCAAATAAGGTTGTAAATGCTAAGAGAACAAAAGCATATCACAGATTTGACCAACGTTAAACATTTATTCATAAGTGAGTTCATTTGGGTTTATGTTTAATCATAAAAAGATTGAAAGAGCCATATGAAAAATGTTCAGCTATTGGATTTATGCTTAATCATAAAAAGATTGAAAGAGCATGAAAATGTTCAGCTAAAAAGGGTACGGGTCAAATGGGTCGAACATGATAGATGTCGTTCAAAAATCTATTTTTAATACATACAACCTCCTCAATTTTTTTTCAAAGCTACATAAAGCACAAAAAAGTGTGTTGGTCAAAGACTTAAAGCCACCCATTCAGTACCAAAATTGACCCATTTTAACACGAACCTGTTTTGACCCCTACCCAACCTGCCCAATAAGGGTAACCCACCCTTAGGGACCTCCACCAGCCTGAACCTTAGCAAACATGGAGAAAGTCAAGCGCGCTAACCACAAACAAGAAACATGAGCCAGGATTTAAGCCCGCCCAAATAAAAAATACCAAGAAACTTAAGTGTTTAACTAAGATATACCTCTCTCATCATAACAAACTGTCAAGTCAGCTTTTTGAACTATGACACCCGCACTATCTACTATGACTTGTGCAAGGGTTAAGTCAGCCTCTGCAGCAGCCTGAAGTGCATCCCAGATTTCTGATAATCACACCAAATTACCATTTGAATTTATCATCATTTATCATATATTCTATTACTTATACGTTAACTTTAACTTTGTTAATTCATTATCCTTTGAAAAACTTAATAGGCTTTGGGACACCTCCAATGCAAGCTTGATGCACGACCTTTCTTTAGCAAAACAGTCATTCAAAAGCCTTTTAGCATTGGAGGACAAAGCTTTAAAATAAAATATAAAATATTAACAGTACTGAGATACCTTTACAAAGACTGTTTTGCATTTGATAGGGCTGAGCAAAACAGACCAAAAAACGAACCGAACCAAACCAACCCTATTCAGTTCGGTTTTCGGTTTTATATATTATGGTTTTCGGTTTCGGTTCGGCTCGGGCCAAAACGCAAAAACCCAGACCTAAACCGTCTAACCTGAATCGACCGACACAAAAAAAAAACCGTTCTCGGTTCATGTCCTTCCACAAAATAGCTTTCGGTTCAAGTTGGCTTTGGTCAGTTCGGGTCGATTTTGACCCGATGCTCAGCCCTAGCATTTGACATGTTTTTGAGAAACAGGTTTTACATTGAAATTTTGTTTTATAGAGCTTGGTGCATTAGAGGATGGATAAAAGGCAAAAGAACAGCAACTTTACGAGACAATCACCTTTCCGGCCACCATAATGAGGAGCGGTATCCCAGAACTCATCACGCATCCGCTTAAGCTGCTCCCCAGTAATTGGTTCAGAATGCTTCCATGGTTTTGGTTTGGTGATTCTTTTGATTGGTTCTGTGACAAAAAGGAAACCAAGTTGAACAGAATGGAAAGATTCAATGCAGTACCATGTCAGTGGAATACCAGCTTATAACTAAAACTTGAAAAAAAAAAAAAAAAAAAAAAATGTGAAACAACACTTTCATATTAAAGCAATTAGTAGGCAATAAAGATGCCCTAAATTCAAAGAAGCTGCAACATACAAAGAAAACAACTCTAAGAGGTGTTTGGGATGCTTTTATTTTTCTGCAAATCAGCTTAGTTTTAAGCAGATAAGCAGTTTGGACGGTTTGTGTAAAACAAACTGCATCTGCTTATTTGGTTATATTAGGGTAAAATAAAAAGTTATCAATAAGCAGGTTAGGACCATTGAATTTAAAAGTGCTTATTCAAGAAGATGAAACTTAAATTACGTTTTAACCTCGTATCTAAAACCTTAAATCGTGCATATAATGGATTTTTTCTAATCAATTATCCTTTTTTGGCTCATACTGCGTTCATTTACAGCATAAACGAATCCATGAACTGTTTGTTTTTAGGTTGCTTATCTGCTCCTGCTTATAAGCATAAGAACAACCCGAAATCCCACTAGGGTTAACTACGCAGACAGGCAATCGTTACTGTAGAACTGGTGGTCTAACTTTCCACGAAACATATATGATTTCATTAACTTTCTAAATAGCAAATAATTGCCATTATGAGTCAATTTGATAAAATAAATAAAGAAAACAAGTTTCTTTGGCAGACAATTCTAACTCTATATAGGCTATGGTATAACAACAACCATCATTTTCGCAACATAGTATATGTAGGACAGAATGGTAACATTCTAGGGGCTAAAAATCTAAGCAATGGGACTCTAATGCAACCAAATTAGGTCTCTACTTTATTGAAAGAGAAGGGCGGAAAAGCTGCCACCTACGGGTGGACAGCATGGTGTGAAGGGAAGGGCGGAAAAGCTGCCACCTCAGCGTTTTACTAAATACCACCGAGTGACTAAATGCCTACAAACTCTTTTCCATTGTTGAATACATCCCTCCATAACCAATAAAGAAGAAACACTTCTTTGTTTATAAAATCAAACAACAATCTTTCTAGGGCACACTTTTATCACTATCTCGATATGATATACAGCTACAAATCTACAATGACTTGCAGTATATCGATTACCATCCCTTTCCAATAGATTACCTAAGCAACAACAGTTTAAGCCCTAAATTTGCAAACAGTTCATACCAATTCTTCCTTTAATAAATAACTATTGTGGTATTCACTTAACATTGCCACCATTTACGAGCTGGATAATCATCTCTTCCCATGAAACTGCAGCTTCTCCACAATAATTCAATCACGATACTAGAACTTAAACGGCAAATAAACCAATTTTCTTAAAACATACATACATAAAGTCTGCATAAAAACAACTGTCAACTAACAGTATTCAAATATCTAAGACAACATATAGCACAAAACTTTAACTACAAAATCACTATTTCACATATCATCATTCACCTTTTGGCCGACTAATCCACGGGGTTTGAACTCACCAACACACGGACTAAAACCAGGTAAAGCACTATCTTTTCAGGAAAAAAAAAACAAATTTACTTAAACCCCATCTCCTAAACACTAATTAATCAGTCAATTAATAAAAATCCAACAATACCCATATCACAAAACCATCAAAAAAACAAACAAACATGCAACATACAAGACATCAAAACAACATTAAAAACACGAAAAGATAAAATCTATACCATCCCCTTTTGCACGCGATGATCCAGCACAACCCATACTGAAATTAATCAAATTTAATGAATTAAAGATCCAATAAAACTATTTATTTGAGGGCAGATTTTAAAGCCCTCAAATTGTGTGTTTGGAAAGTGGGTTTTTGTTGATTTTATAAAAAAAGAAAGAAAAGTGGATGATTGATGAAAGATAGAAAGAAAGGGTAAAAAAAGGAAATGATTATAATGATGAGTTGTCAATATTTTTACCTAATGTGGCTTAACCTACTTTTTATTCATATACACACGTGGAGGTCACGTTTTGGGGTTGTCTGTATGTCTATAGTTTGATTTTGCAAAAAGTGGCTTAGATTGGTTTTTGATAACTTGAATTGGGTTTGGGATTCACGCGATTTACATCTCAAATGAGGCTAAGGGTATGTTTGGTAAAAATAGATTGTGCTGATGCTAGTGCTGTTGCTGATGCTGGTGCTGGTGCTGTTGCTTAAAAAGATTATCAAAAGAGATTATTTTTATAAGCTACATGAAGTAACCTTTTATTTTCAGAGATTATGGAAGATTATTTTTTTTATAATCTCTTATAAGTTATGTCTGCCAAACAAAGATTATTTTTTAAGTAGCTTATTTTTTGAAAAAATAAGCATAATCTCTCAATAATCTTGTGTGCCAAACATAGCCTAAGCTGTGTGCAGGTGTTGCGTTGAGAAAGCGTTTAAGAGCTTTAGGTGTCATAACAAGGGTTAGCTTCGTCGTCGTGCCACCTCAGCGCCACATCAGCATCCCATTTTTCCACAACTAACCACAACAAACCCCCTCCTCACTCATAACAAACCTCAACCTCTTCATTTGGGCCCCACCACTACCACTTTATTTTTTTTATTCAATTTTCATTTCCAAATAAACTAAATTTATTTCATTCAAATTAAAACTACAATACATAACACACACAAAAAAGATAAAACGATACGAAAAAAAAACGACACGGGTAAAAAAAATACAACACATACTAATAATACGTAACCTAGTCATCTCTATCCTGATATTTCTTGACTAGACGTTCCTGCCTTTTGCGGATGATTTCTGCTTTTACCGGGTCAGGATTGGTACTCGGATCTATCATGAGAAAATCCATCTCGATCTTCTCTTGCCACGACTTTTCCTTCTCCCGCCTCGCCTCGTAACAAGCCCTTTGAGCATCGGCTTTTTGAGCATATATTTCGGATATATGTCCCGAAAAACTACTCGTTTGACTTCCACCGGAGCTTGCAGCGCTTGACGTTGAAGTCGACTTCTGTTTCTTTCCGGCTCGTTTGCATCCATCTCTTTCAGGCCGAGGTCGTTTGTCCGGCCCGAATATATCCTCGAGACATGTAATGTCAATAGGATCTTCGGCATCCCACTTGGGATAATTTTTCAAAACAGCCCAACATTTTTCATACAAAAACTCCCTCCCACCAAAACGCTGCGTAAAGTTAACTTTGGCATTCTCGACATGATCTTGCTCATTTTCACCACTTCGACGCTGAAGATGTTTGTAAACAGCGTTGAACTTCTGGCAATCACCGTTAATCCTTGTCCATTTACCAGTTATCATGTTCCTCCCACGCTGGTTATCGGTGGTCTTAGAATTGAACATGTCGAGAATGTCGTTCCAAAAGTACTCCTCCGGACGGTCATTGCCCATATCTCTATCTTGGGAAATTTCTATCCAACACTGCGCAAGTAACATTTCTTCAGACTTGGTCCACTTCCTCCTGTCCGCTTGTGCTACGACTTCAACATCTTCGTCATCGTCTGCGTCCAAATCTACAACAATTTTTTTTGTCTTCGACTTTTTGCCCCTGCCTTTTGCCGGTTCACGTGCTTTTGGAACTTTGAATTGTGAACCGGACGGTTGTGATTCCATTTGGGGCAATTATGGAGGCTGTGACGGGTTAAAAAACTGTGGAGATTGTGACGGGTTAAAAAACTGCGGTGATGGAAATCGGCCGGGGTAATTTGCGAAAGCTTGTTGAAACTGATATTGTTGGTTAAGAAAGATTTCTTGTGGAGACGGGTTGGAATTGGTCGAAGAGGGGGTAGACGGGTTTGAAGAACCCCCGTATTGTTGTAGGTTTGAGTTAAGTAGATTTGTGAAGTATCCTCCGTCATTTGGGTTTTGAGACATTGTGAGCAATTTTTTCTTTGAGTTAAGTAAGATTTCTTGTTTATTTTGGGTTTGAAGATGTGTAAAATGGTGAAGATGAAGATAGTTTATATAGGGGTGGTGGGTTTTAAAAAAAAAGTTAACGTTAAAAAAAAAGTTTACGTTATATAACGTAACTTTTCTCTTTTGTGTCAGAACATTACCTCGTCGTCCCCACGATTTTGTCTTCGACGGCGAGCAGCGGCGAGCCACCCCGGTGTAGCAGCGGGGCACGGCGAGCCTCCAGCTCAGCGACGGCGAGCTACAATTTTGTCCACACCGGATGCTCTAAGCAATTTCTTGTAAGTAGGCTTTAGTTTCATTATTCCGGACTATTTGGCTTCTTTTGAGTTCTTTAGCTTAAATAATATTTAAGATAAAACATCGTTAGTTTGTTTTGGGTTTTAAATGCGAAATCAAACTTCAGTTTGAGAATAAGTACTTGCTTTGTATGAGTTTTAGTAAGATAAAATACAGAAAGAAAGTAGTAAGTAGCGAGAGAATCGCTATTGGGAATGATGATATATGTCGTCCATCAGGTTGGACGACTCTATTTATAATACCTGACTCATGCTTCGCGACACGTGGATTGTGGAGATGAGGTTGTCGTCACTGTTGAGGTTAAGAAACATGATATACAATAATAACATGTATAACACCACAGAGTACACAGCGGAAGACTTACATATAACAGCTATTAATTAACTAATAATATAAAAGTATAACATACCTCTTGCAATTAGTTTGATCTCTTCAACAAAGATGACAAAAGTTGTTTAACGAGTTGTCCCTTACCTTTTTACAACTCAAACCAATATGGTGTAAGAATAGTGTCTTACCACTACGTTCTTGTACACACGAATTAACCACAAATCAAATGATTGCTAGATCAAACAAAAACCAAAACACCCTTGTGAAAGGGGCGGCCAACAATGCAAGAGAGGAGAGATCTAGGGTTAATTAGGTGCAATTATGATTTATTTGGGATAACTAAAATATATGGGCCATAATTTTCGCACTTGACATTAAATGTAAAACTCTTTAATGATTAATGAAATTTAACTGAAGTATGTATTTCGTTCTTTATTACCTTGTGTTTTGAATACCAATTGAGTAGCACCCCGTGTTCTTCCGCTGTACTAATTTTGGAGGTGTTACAAAGTTTGTGTAGTGTTGTATAGTGATGTGTAGATTGGTTCTAGCTAGGATTAGAACTCGACACTCCGCTTAGTGTCGGAAATTGGTGTAAGCAAAGATGTATGGTTTTATCCATCTGAAGGGAGTTTGTTGACATAGTGATTGTGAACTCTCGAGTGTGATACTCGAGGAGTGGAGTAGGGCAAAGATAGAGCTTTGTAGCCGAACCACTATAAATCTCCGTGTCTTGGTTTGATTGTTCTATCTCTTTATTCTTTCTTTCCTTCGTATATTGTTTTGTTTATGTATGTCTATTGTGTTTATATATATTGTTAATTGAACTCACATAACTTCAAATAAAAAGATTTTTAAAAAAGATAAAAAGTATTGAAAGTTTTAAAACATAATTAAAATGGTGACATTATTCAACCCCCCTTCTAGTTTCTACATAGTGGTTTGGTGAGAATATCGACAATGTTATCTTCTTAGGAAATCTTCTCGATTGAGATATTTCCTTTTTGAGCATTGTCTCTAAGAATTGTCCGACTTGGTCACTAACCTAACTGCACAAATGTCCTCATTCCAAGAATCCAAAGATGCAATTCAGAAGATTCTCTTTAGGGATGTTCTGGGAGAAATGAATGAACTCATCATCAATTATGTACAAACATTTATTACTGAAAACATTCGTGAGGTCACCATAGAACTCTTCAAACGACAACTGCAACCAATGTTGAAGAATATGGTCAAGCAGATTATCACCACAACACCGGTGGCAATGGAAATAAAACCAGTTAAGCCCCCAGTCATTACAGAAGATGAGTTAATTGCTGAACTTGTCACCAAAATGGCTGCTAGAGCTGATACATTGAGCAAGGAAGATGAACAGCTCTACGATCTTCTAGCTGCAAGACAACTTCATACACCATGCAAAGAAGATGCGGGGAAAGAGAAAAGACCGAGGAAAGATGGCGATCAAGATCCGAACCCCAATGCGAAGAAACAAAAGAAAACCGGAGGATCATCATCATCTATGCCACCAACCCCAGCCAAGACTTCTACTACCCCCACACCTCAAGCTGCTCAGCCACCACCATCAAATAAACCTAAGGACTCTGACACCACACCACCATTAGATAAAACCGGTGATCACTTTACCTACACCAGTGGTGATGAATATGAGCAACCGGAGCCTCAACCGTGACCTCAACCTTCTTCAAGGACAAGACCAGGTCCATCATCCACCAAAAAAGTGTTAGATATAGGATTTCACAAACACATTAAACCATAACCATGTGGAGCGTTAACAATGTTTAGAGAGAGAAAGTTGTAGTGAGAGAAAGGAAGAGAGTTGGGAACTATGTGAAACAAAGAAAAATAGTATTGAAGCTCCAACCCTCTACCTTGGGATGTAGAGGGTATTTATAGTTCCTTACAAACAAACGCCACCTACGGGCTGTGGATCAGGAATACAGTGGGTAAAGACCCGTCCGTCCTCCACGGTGTTACTTAACTAAATACTACTTAACATAAAATAACTATGACTACGAGCTTTCAAACGATTACATATACTTGAGGTGACCGACTCTTTAATACCTGGAATTTCTAATTCCTAACAGTCTCCCCCTAAGGGAGGTCACCTCAAACACATATTAAAATTACATTGAATACAAACAGATATAACATTGAGACTGTTCTTGGATTCTTGTCCATGTTCTTTGTTCTGTAGCTCGTAGTCTTTGATTCTTCATTATTGCATGTTTGGAAAATCTGAGTGGAGGTCTTTAACTGATCCACGTGATACTGAGTTTTGAGCCAGCTTTGAGATCATCAGCCACATTTAAATCTCTGACTCAACCTTTGTGGTGTTGGTAATAAATGATGTTGTGACTTTTGGACCGACATGCTCACATTCTGGATCATGATTTATTCTTATCAGAGTAGCGGAAGCTTTCGTTGATTCATGACATTGGCAGCAGCGTAGCAGAAACATGGAGTGAAAATATCAGAGTCATTGATGCACTTATCATGATTTCTTGATAAATGAATGTATTGTGTGAGCATGCGGCTATGGATTGACCGCTCCATTCTGATCAGCTGCAAACGTCGGGGTGTACCTGCATAAAATAGTTAGCAATAAAGCGCACGAAAGTGTCTTTGATCACTTTCGATGAATTGAGGTACACGGCCCACGGTTCCCCGTTGATCAGTACAAGTACTGCCTGTGATCAGGTATAATTCCGAAGAATTTCCTTGACAGGGTTTCTCAGCTGCTCTAGCCGTTCTCACACTGGAGCGTCTCAAAGAAGACAACACGGAGTGAGTGAACCAGCGAATAGAGATTCACTGATTGATGAAAAAAAAGATTTGAAAAACAATCGTGTATAGCTCAACAGAAATTGTTTTTGCAATACAACGAGGTTTTAGTGAAAAATCATTTATCAATCATAAACACCTTTTGATTTGAAATATTCGTACATGGTCGATGTGCTAAGGGAAAGAGTTTTTGAGCATAATGACCGGTTTTTCAAAGGTATCCGTCAATCCATAACCTGAACCAGGATTGATTCAAAAGATTGAATCGCCCTATTGTTTCTGTTCAGTTGTCACATGATTGATCTATTTGAATAGATCTCACATGCCACCTACCAGGAGCTTGTTAGATGTTGACTCCAGAAGGCTTTCCATCTTCATTGTGAATATTTTAGCATATCACTCGGATGTTCTGGCAATACCACAAGGATAATGCGTAGGACTCAAGATATAATATCTCTTTCCACATTGTGTGAAACAGAGAGTCTTCATTGAAAGTGTCCTAATGAGATTTATTGATGATCTCGAGGCTCTAGACTCAATTTGTGCATATTTGGTTCCTGTGCCGGAGACTAGGGAGACGGTCTCCTTCTTCAATATCAACAATCTCTAAGAGAAAGTCGATAGATTATGTAGGTTCCCTGTGAGAATGAAACAAGCCCTTTTACGAGGAACTTGAGTAGCTTGGGAAGTTAGTGTAGTGCGTCACTGGGTCCATGACGTCTTGTCTTCAATACCAGTGTTACCTTAGTGACCACCAGTAGCATATGAATTGAACCCGGTTTCTGCCCTAAGGTTGAATTATTGGAGGGCTATTTCTTTTCACCCTTTTTCTCATTCAATTCATTTTCATTCTTCAACCCCTTCAGTGCTTACCGAGACTTCATAACTAAAACTTTGTTGGGTTTGTTCCAGTACTAGCTCAATCTCAGTCCGCACTCTTCCCATATCTCACTTTTCTCCTTTTTCCATCATACCTAAGGACTTCTACACTATCTAGTGGATTGTCCCTGGGTAGATCCCTCCGGTTCTGGCGGATCATGGGACCTCAACCTAATCTTATCAACCTTATATCACCATACATAAAGTAAAGTTGGTCGGTCTTTTTGGTATCGTTCATCTGCCATTGGAACCAATTGAAAACTATTTGAAAATTAATCAAATCAAAGCATTTTGTATCTTAATTGTTTTGATATTTTAGAAAGGCTCCCCCTCAACATATGCATAAAAATTTAGAATTTGTTTAACACATGGAGGCAAGAGATCTTTGAAATCGTTAGATTGAGAATGAAAGGTCCAATCTTTTGATTAACGTTTTCTAAAATGATCATCATCACTTCCTAATTAATTTGAGTAGATAAAATATTTTAAGGAAGGATGAGGTTTTCACAAGTTTGCTCCCCCTCAATATGTGCATAGATGTTAGAGAATATTTTGCACATATTAGGAAAAGACTACACATAGAGATAAATGGATCACGTTACAAATATTTGTGGTTTCAGATAGATGCTCCCCCTCAATGTGTGTATGGAAAATTTGAAATCGTTTGTCACTTGCGGGGAGGCAAACATACTAATCACTTATGAACCCATCTATCGAATTATCAGTTTAAATCCAATTTAAATCACAAATTCTCCCCCGATCACAATTATCAAATCATTTGAGAATCGTGATCTCAGTAGATTTAAATTGTTTTTGAAAGCCTTTTTAAGGAAAATTGTGACTTGATTTAGAAAAACGTTTTAACTGATAAGGATCGAATTTTGAGACTTTAGACTCCAAAGATTTAAACATGCTTGAATATCTTTTGAAAACAAACCATTGTTTGAAAACAAATACACTTTTAATAATTAAAAATCATTCTCCCCCTCAATCAATGACATAAGTTGTTGATTGAGATATAGATAGTTTTAACAATCGTTTAGTACAAATGATTTCCCAAAATTGAGCCCGAGTAATTTTTCAAAGCAATTCGTTTTCATTAGATAGTGAAAAGTTTTTTTTTTTTTTTTTTTTTTTTTTTTTTTTTTTAATGTTTTAGACTTAGAGCTTGAGATTTGAAAAACAAGATAAAGTATGGCTCTGTTCTTTCTTTTTAACACGGGTTACTGCCTGAAATGACAATAAACCACTATTTTTCTTCGCCTCATTTTTTTTTAAGACTATGTACATTCGATGAACATCTAAAGACCCGTGACATTCTTTGAATATCAATACAAAGTCCGTAGATGATATCGAATCGAGAAAAACAAGACAAAAAGACAATATTTTTGAGGATTTTTCACATTTTTATGGATTTTGAAAGTTTTAATTTTTTTTTAAATATATACAAAGAGATAGATGAAGAAAGACCTTTACTCCTCGTCTTCTTCTTGAAGACGTTTGAGTGTTTCTGATTGAAGGCTTTTCAAGCCAAGTCGTGGAAGAATAAACTCAAAACGTTCTCTTGGAAGAGCTTTGGTGAAGATGTCTGCTAACTGGTATTCAGTCCTTACAAAATAGAGTTCCACCACACCCTTTTCCACTTGTTCCCTGATGAAATGATGTCGAATGTCGATATGCTTTGCTCTTGAGTGTTGAACGTTGTTGCATGAGAGAGCAATAGCACTTTTATTATCACAGTACAGAGGGATTTTGTTGAATACAAAGTCATAGTCAGTTAATTGAGATCTCATCCATAGGATTTGAGCACAACAAGATGACATGGCTATGTATTCATCCTCTGTAGAGGAAATAGAAGTACTCATTTGCTTCTTTGAAGACCAGCTCACAAGCTTATCACCCAAAAACTGAGCACCTCCAGACGTACTCTGACGAGTATATTGACACCCTGCATGATCTGCATCTGCATATGCTGTTAGTGACATACCGGTGTCCTTCGGGTACCAAAGTCCCATGTTGATGGTTCCTTGGAGATACCGAAAGACCCGTTTAACCACTTCAAGGTGCTTTTTAGTAGGCTTAGCCTGGTATCTAGCACACATGCATACAACGAACAAGATGTCTGGTCTACTAGCTTTGAGGTACATCAGGGATCCAATCATACTATGATATTTCGTTTGGTCTACCATGATCCCTGAGTGGTCCTCATCAAGCTTGGTTCGTTCAATCATGGGAGTGTCAACAGGGTCACTAGAATCGAATCCAAATTTCTTTAAAATCTCATTTGCATATTTAGATTGATTTATGAATATGCCTCCGGGACTTTGTGAAATTTGTAATCCCAAGAAAAATGACATTTGTCCCATCATTGACATTTGAAATTTAGAACCCATTTCTTTTGAAAAACGGTCACACTCATTGGGGCCAGTCGAGGCAAATATGATATCATCAACATAAATTTGAACGTGAATTAAATGTTTGCCTGACTTTCTGGTGAATAACGTTGGATCAACTGCTCCTTTGCTGAATCCGGTAGATAGAAGAAACTTTGATAGCGTATCATACCATGCCCTCGGAGCTTGCTTTAAACCATAACGAGCCTTCTTCAAACGATAAACATGAGTAGGATGTTCTGGATTCACAAAGCCTTCAGGTTGGCTGACGTAGACGACCTTTTTAAGATCTCCGTTAAGAAATGCAGTTTTAACGTCCATCTGATAAACAACCATGTTCTTGCTAGCAGCATTAGCCAAGAAGATTCTGATCGCCTCGATACGTGCAACTGGAGCAAAAGATTCCTCAAAGTCTATCCCTTCTTCTTGACGATACCCTTTAGCCACTAACCTAGCCTTATTTTTCAAAACATCACCATGCTCATCAAGCTTCACTTTGAAGATCCACTTAAGTGCAATGATCATAGCACAATCTGGAGCTGGTACTAATTCCCATACATCTAATCGATCAAACTCATGAATTTCATCTTGCATGGCATTGAACCAGCTGTCTTCATTCATAGCAGTTTTAACATCTTTAGGTTCGACCTTTGAGAGTACCGAGTTAAAGAAGCACCACAAGGCATCAGTAGCAAGCTGTTTACGAGTGGATACCGGACGAGAAGGGTTTCCAATGATGTTATCCAATGGGTGATCATGTGTCCATTTTCTAAGATGTTCATGTGGTTGTGGTTGTGGAACCAAAGTAGCAGAGTCAATGTCTCCTGATGAAGATGGTTCAGATGATGATTCAGGAGCAAATATATTTTCAAACGGAGCATCTTCGGGAGTAGCAAAGGGATTGACTTCATCCTGTGAATCAGAAGCATTTCCATGATGTACACTTGATGATTGAAGATTTGTTGATGAAACAGATTGGTCAGCAGCAGGCGCTTCTTGGCTTAATTTCATAGAGGTTAAAGGGTTAATTTCATTGACAGGGATAGAAGCAGCCTCTGGTGATTGATTTGTCATATCATTGTTACTTGGCTCAAATTGTTCATCAAACATTGGATCAAACAGTTTCTTTAAATCATCTTTTGATGGAGGTACATATGGAGTTGCTGTTGAAGAATTAGGTACAAGGGATGAACCAATGGGACTGTTTTGAAGAGCGGGTCCTGAACTGGATTGTCCAGGAGCCATTTGGCCGGTCAGCTCATCAAACGTGGCGTGAATTGTTTCCATAATATTTCGGGTTTTCTTGTTGTAGATTCGAAAACCTTTTTTGTTAGGTGCATAGCCTACAAAAACTCCAATGTCAGTTTTAGCTCTCAGTTTTCCTAAATCTTGACCATCATTAGTTGGATAACATAAAGCACTGAACACACGAAGGAATGAAAGATCAGGTTTTCTGTTGTGGACAAGTTCATATGGAGTTTTTCCATGAGCAGTGTGAATTAGGGATCGATTTTGGGTGTAGCAAGTAGTGGCGATGGCTTCACCCCAGAGAAACATTGGAACTTTTGAGTAAATCAGCATAGTCCTTGCGCCTTCCACAAGAGTTCGATTTCGTCTTTCAACTACACCGTTCTGTTGAGGGGTTCGAGGAACACTTCTTTGATGACTGATTCCAATACTTTCATAAAACTCACTAAGTTGTTTGTTAACAAACTCAGTTCCATTGTCTGTTCGGATGATTCTGACCGTTTTGTTAAGACGAACCTGCAGCTGTTTGATGAGTTTGATGATGATATCTGGAGTTTCATCCTTTGTCTTTAAGAACTTTACCCAGGTGAATCTAGAGAAATCATCAACCACAACTAATACATATTTCTTCCCAAAGATATTCTGCACTCTCATGGGTCCACATAAGTCCATGTGAATTGTATGAAGAACTTCTGTGACTGAGTTTGTAGGTTTGGATTTATGGGCATACTTCTTGCTTTTTCCCAACTGGCATGCTGAACAAAGATGATCCTTTTCATACGTAAGTCTAGGTAGACCTACAACTAAGTCCTTTCTGGAGAGATCATTGATGGTGCCGAAGTTCAAGTGATTGAGACGACGGTGCCATAACCATGACTTTGTTTTAGAAGCCTTTGACAACAAGTAAATTGGAGAAGACTTCATCATATCTTCGATAGAGATGGTGTATAGATTTGAGCCACGTGAACCTCTTAAAAGTTCCTTACCATCAAGTTCTCTAACGAAACAAGTATGTTTTCTGAAGGCTACTTCTAGATCAGAATCGCAGAATTGACCAACAGAGAACAGATTATGACCAAGACCTTCCACATAATATACCCTGGAGATAACACTTTTTCCTACAACATAATCTCCATAACCCTTAATAGCACCGAAATGATCATTCCCGAATCTAACCGTCCCGATAAATTTGCTCACGAAGTTCATGAGCCGCGACCGGTCTCCAGTCATATGCTTGGAACAGCCTGAGTCCAGGTACCACAGAACGATTTGAACGAACTGCAGTTGAACACAGACAAGAATGGATAACTGGATATTTGGGATCCCCATGCAAGAATGGGTTCCATTTGGTTAGTAACAGTAATTGGAACACCCACATCAGAAATAGAAACATCCATATCAGAAGTAGACGCAATGGAATTATTGGGAATAGATGCAGTGCTAGTGTCTGTTTTTGACCTATTCAAAGTATGTTCACTTCTTAAGGGAATAGTTCTACCAGTAGGCATCCAGTTTCTAGTGGGCATAGTCTTAGCAGGTTGAGGACAAAACTGATTATTCTTATGACCAAAAGGTATCCAATAATAACCTATCTTTATAAATGTTCTTCCTGTGGGTTTCCACTGTTTTCTAACAATCTTTCGTCTTTGCCTTTTAGCCTTCTTTGCACGATTATTAGCATTAACAATTTTAACTGTGCATTTGACAGCATTAGACAAAGCATTCACACCACATTCATAATTAGCAACAGAATTCAAGCAGACATCATTACAAGGTTTGCAAATAGTATCAGAATTCGAATTAATTACAGTACGCCTATGGCTAATACTAGAATCAACATGATTCGTTTTATATAACTATAACTTAGTGTTCCTAGGGTGATCTTCTACTTTCTTCCAATGCACATTCTTAGCTTGCGAGGTCCTATCATTCCTTGTATTGTCTTGAGACTTTGACATGCTTGCTTTAATGTCACTGTTTACTACTGTAGAGGGAATGGGAACATTAGTTGGTTTTGCTAATTTATGCATTTTCTGTTTAGATGTGCTGGGATCTGAACTATTTGAAGGCACAATACAGTTCATTCTCTTAACAGTAGAAGTGCTGGGAGTTGAACTCCTAGAGGGCACACTTGAATTCACATTCTTAGCACTAACAGATTTGGAATCTGAACTACTTGAAAGCACACTAAGGTTCACGTTCATAACATTTGGCATTGAATGACTTGCATGCTTGGCATTAGGCATTGAACAAGGTATCAAGGGATTGACTTGCTCACCTAAGGTTTAAGGTCATATTGTAATTAAGCATTCTAGAAGTTCTTGAGATCGTTTGGCATATAAGCATGCATGGCCAATTGCATTATCAAGTGGTTTCTCTAACTTATCCTCTTCTATAATATCACGGAGACACTCTAGGCTGTCCTTAAGATATGAGAAATATGTTTGAATTGCCAGTTTGTTATTCCTAAGATGAGGAGGAACATATTTCACAGTCAAAGCATATTTATTACAGACATGCACCTTTGAAGCACCATTCTCCCCATTGGTCATTGGCATTTTCCCTTTTACCTGACTCTTCAGATTCTCAATTTCCTTTTGCAGCGAGGTTATTTTTTCGTTATTTTTGTTCCGAGTGACTTTAATTGACTCAAATAACTCATTGAAATGACGTTTAACCTTTTCATTTTCTTCTAGAAAACTCTCATTTTCCTTTTGTAAGGCATTAACCAAGTTTTGAAGATGAAAATTTTGAGAATTCCGAGAATCTAAAGGAGGAGGCATTTGGGAACCCGTCATATTGTTCTTTTCACCCTTTAATTGAGAGATTTGGGCTTTCAACTTTCTGATCGTGTTACAGTGAGCTTGAATCAGTTCGTCATGTTTGTTTAGTTCAAAAACTGCATCAAACTCTGGAACATCCGAGGATATCTTGATGTTTGAGGTTTTAACATTTTCTTTAAGATGTTGATATTTTAGTTGCAAGTCAAAATGTTCAACTTCTAGCTTAGAAAAATGTTTTACCAAATTATCGTGATCATCATGTTCAATTTTATCACTTAGTTTAGAGTTTTTGATTTCAAGCTCAATGACACGATCATGGGAGACTTTCAACGCAACAGATAATTCATGAAATTGAGAAGCAGTAATAGAGCAATTAGTAGCAGTATAAAACACATCTTGAGAGATACATTCAGAAATCAGATTCTCATTTAAGGTATGCAAGTTCTTCTTCTCAATTTCATTATATTTTAATGCCCGCTCATGGTCACTAACCTCAACTATCATTGCATCAAATTCCTTTTCCATTTCTTTAATGTCTAAATTCATTCCCTTTTTAAGACTTTCAAAATGATCTTTTAGTTGTTTAAAGAACGGCATGACTTCAGTTAAATAACATTCTTTTGTTTGCTCAAAACCCCTTTCCCCTTCAGATATACCAGTGGGTGTGATCCTTTTCTTACAAGTTTTCTCAAAATCAACAAATAGTTGAAAAATAACATATTGACTGATTAAGGTCTTGCTTTTAGTGGCAATAGTCCTAGGAACTAAATGCATTGGTGTATTGGGAGGATACACAGTCGCTGAAGGCATTTTCCTAAAGGGAGGATTTGTTACAACAAGATTCTCTGCTTTTTGCTTATCTAAATCCTTTTTCCAGAACACTTGTTCTGGTGTTAACAACGTCTGAGGCTTAAACATGTTCAAGGAAATCCAGTTCTCCTTCTTGTAATCATGGGGTGTGATATTTATTTTCCTCTCTTTACAATTAGGATCATCTAATTTCTTGTTCATCTTTTCCCTAGTGACTTCATCTGATTTCTTATCTTCCTCAGTGCACTCAACGCAACTAGGTTTCTGTATAGGTTTAAGGATTTCATTGCCATCATAAAGAACCTTATGAGCATTTCTAGCTTTTTTAATGACCTCTGGATTTGGTTCCTCAACAAGGGGAATGCTATGCTTATCGCTTAAGACTCTATGTTTAGTGATTAAGTGAGCAGTTTGAATGGTATTTCCTTGTACGTACAACTTATTTTCAAGCTTGTTTTTCAAGGTTTTTAGATTATAAAAATCATTCAAAAGTTTTGATTCCTTAGCACTAAATTCTTGCTTAAGCATTTTAACATTTTCTTGAAGTTCTTGTTTTTGCTTAGCAGTTTTAGAAAGCTTTTCTTGTAAGGAGTTTAACTCTTGTTTTAATACTTCTTCTCTAAACCTACTTTTTCTAATAGTTGTACGCATTTGGTCATCCATCTCCTGCTCACGGGTGGTCAACTCAAACTTAGCACGTTGTTCATAAATAGCAACACGTTCTTTATAAGCATTTAGCTCAGAGATAACAGAATCATCAGGGGCACATGCAGTGTATTCATCAAAATCATAGTCATTGTTGACTGCAGAAGATGCATCACTTGGTACAACTTTCCTTTCACTTTGTTTCACATATTGATCATATGGGACAACATTGATATTCCCCATATTTTTAATATTTGATTCAGTAGTTTCAGTTGTTTGTACTTTGTCATGCATCTTTTGCACATCAGCATCATCGTATAGTTTTAATACCTCTGAGATGAGTTTGTCTTTGGATGGGCCAGCTTTTGGTGAAGATGAGACCTTAGGAGAAACCATTGGAGAAATGCTAGCCATAAAAACTGTGTGTGCAGTAGGTCCATCATCCACATCAGAGTCGTATGCATCACAATCAGCGACTTGAAAGGCATTCTGATGATTGTGACCTATCTCCTGAATTGGCTGCTCATCCACATCTGCATCATAGGTCTTGGCATTGCCCTCTGCGAGAAACAACAACTCTTCTTCATCCAAAGCTGCACCATTATCCTGAGCTTGCACAAGCAACATCTTATCCCTGAAGTATTCTGCATTCTTTGGACGTTTTAGAGATGTGCAATTCCTAGCAATGTGTCCTTCACCACCACAGTTGTAGCATTTGATTGGCTTTGCTTGACCCTGGTTTCCATTCCTTCCCCTATTCTGATTTGCAGCATAACCTCTACCAGCTCCACCTCTTGCTTGTTCGTACTGCCTTTCTTGAACTGGCTGCACCATAACCTTCCCATCTCTGACAGTGGCTTGATTATGTGGATTGGATGCAGTTCTGAGATTGTTGTTGGTGTGTGGAAGAGAGTTCATGTTTTGACTAATCAGAAGAGCCAGTTGATTAATGAAGTTTCCCACGTGTGCATCAGCATCAGCTTGTTTGAACATAGGATCAGGAATGAGTTTGTGATTACCATTACCCATAGGTATGACTTGTGAGGCTTTGGTTGTGATTCTGATGTTTGAGTAGAAAGCAGTTGAATCATTTGATGAGCTTGTCTCTCCCTGGTTGGTTTTGAAATGATTAAGAATCCTTTTTTCAAACATAGCATGTCTCTCATTCTGAAGGAGGAAGGCATAGAGTTGCTCATAGTTTGTATTCTTCAATCCTTTGGTTAGCTTTACAGAAGTGACAAACTTGTGCCATTCGGGATTCATGTTGTTCACAAACTTTGAGTTCAGTTGAATGTTTGGCATGGTCATTCTGATGTTCCTCATGTCATTAACAAGCTTGTGGAATCTCACATAATACTCATAGACACTCTCATCTGGTTTCATCTTGAAGTGCTCAAATTCATCATAGAGTTGTGATTCTCTGTCTTCCATAGTTAATTCAGAACCTGAGAGAAGCATCTTGACATTATCCCACACTGCCTTTGCTTCAGTGTTGTGATTGATCAGCTTGTAGATATCTTTTGGAAGACCTTGAAGTACGATGTTAGAAGCCCTGATATCAGCATCGAATCTCTTTTTCTCCTTATCATCGAGCTCATCATACGTCTTTGGTCTGTCTATTCCATAGATCATTGTTCCATCTTTAGCCGTATCAATTAAGTCTCTAGTAGTCTCAACCCGATACGGTCCTTCATCAATCGATTTGAGAATGTTGACTCCATTTTCCTTTCCAAGATAGTACAATCTGATTCTTTGAGCCCAAGAGTCGTAGTCAGTTCTGTCAAGCATAGGTGGACGAGTATCTGACCCTGCTGCTTGAACGTCCTCAGCTATGGAAGAAACAATAGTAGGAACGATGTTTGCCATGATTACAAGTTCTACGGGATTTTACAATTCTTTGATTAAACCGGGAAATTGATTCTTTCACGGGATTTTACTAAACCAAAAGAACAACCGTAAGAATGTATCACGAAGAAGTGACAAGTCTAAAATTATACAAGTAGTAAAACACACAACTCGCTTCGTTATCAACTCGCTAAACACCCAACTCGCTCAAGGAGACAACTCGCTTAAGGGATCAACTCGCTAAATAGCCAAGTCGCTTTAGCATCAACTCGCAACACTGTCAACACGCTTAATGAATCAAGTCACTAAATAGCCAACTCGCTTTAGTATCAACTCGCAACACAATCAACTCGCTTGAACACCAAGTCGCTTAAATTAACTCGCTAGCTTTACAACTCGCTTAATAGCTAAGTCGCTTTAGATCTCAAGTCGCTTAAAGAAACAACTCGCTTAGAACCCAAGTCGCATAAATATCAACTCGCTAAACAGCTAAGTCGCATGTACCAACTCGCATCCAATAACAAAGCAACTCGCTTTGAAGAAAAAGCTATCCGAGGCACAACTCGCTTCGTACAAACTTAAAAAATATCCACTTTATCAATCAAAAACAACCAAACCACAAAGATTTAAGCCTTCCAATTCAAAACATAAACACATATGATGATCCTAAACACAAAAGTACAAGCAAAATTCAAACTTTAACACTAGAATTTGTCCAAATGAATCAAACTCTCCTAAACCTTTAATACCCCAAAAACCTTATGAAATCCACCAAAACAAGAAGCATGAAAGATGAGTGATCAAACCATGGCTCTTGATACCAATTGTTAGATATAGGATTTCACAAACACATTAAACCATAACCATGTGGAGCGTTAACAATGTTTAGAGAGAGAAAGTTGTAGTGAGAGAAAGGAAGAGAGTTGGGAACTATGTGAAACAAAGAAAAATAGTATTGAAGCTCCAACCCTCTACCTTGGGAGGTAGAGGGTATTTATAGTTCCTTACAAAAAAACGCCACCTATGGGCTGTGGATCAGGAATACAGTGGGTAAAGACCCGTCCGTCCTCCACGGTGTTACTTAACTAAATACTACTTAACATAAAATAACTATGACTACGAGCTTTCAAACGATTACATATACTTGAGGTGACCGACTCTTTAATACCTGGAATTTCTAGGTCCTAACAGAAAGGAAAGAAGCATGTCGTTGTTTCATGGCTAGACAATGACAACACATAAGAGTATGATTGGTTCAACAACTTGGTCGAGGCACAACCACCCCTTGAAGAAGATCAAGAGCCAGTGGATGGTCGTACAATGGAGCAGGTCCAAGTGCTTAAAAGTCAGTTCAAGATCAAGAAGATGACCAAGAAAGAACTCCGACGGATCAAGAACGACACCCTCACTTTGCTAAACGAAATATCCGGAAGCGCGATTAAGCTAGAATATCACTTAGAAAACATTACCCATGCAATGTCACACAACATCGACTGGCTCAATCCTGAGTCCAACATTGATCATTCAACAACGAAACATGGACCTTATTACACTGATTGGACCAATTCACTTCCTCTTATCGGCAAATCTGAACAACCTAAGATTCCATACAAGTTCTTCTTCAACAACAACCTCGAGTTTCATCAACACGAAAGCTCCATAAGTAAGAAGTATGCTACATCCTTGACTTTCAACATACATGATGCCTCATTCTCCAACAAGGCTATTGAAGAAGACGCCACAGCTTGTTCATCGACAAAAAGGTGGAGTACGACAAAGATGCCTTGTAAGGGATTCACCATTGGCCAGAAAGGCGTAGGGTTTTCTATAGAAGTGTCAAGCTCGGCAAGTCTAACAAGGATGTCAAGCATGACCAACAGATCATTGCTATAATGTCTGTCTCTACGGTTACCAAGTGGGATTATTCCTTCTTGACCAAGATTGTGGTGAAAAGACAAGATGAAAAGGAGTACGAGTTCTCAGAAGCTGACTTCCAGACTTATCTCTCAATGACATTGAAGACATGTATCTACTCAAGGTACAAGGAAGGATGCGTCAGTTTCTGACAGATATCCAGTTAAAATACATCACCGCGCTCCTTATCTTCATCCTTAGCAATATCAGATAAGAACATGTTGAAGACCTCCATCTTGGTGTTGAAAGTTACCAGAAACAGCTCAACCTTACGAAACCGCTTCTACACTTCAACGAAATCAACAGAGAGCCACAATAAAAACTCTTCCACAAACCAAAATTAGGATTCGTCTACAGAAGTGAAAATCATCACACTTGCTTCATGGCAGTTGATGAAATTCACAAATTTTGTGATGATACTCTTAAGATGGTACGTGATGGCTTGGATTCTAGTTTGAAGGACATACAATTGGGCAAGGGTAAAAGATGTAATTCTCAGGATCAACGGGATGTTCGAAGGTTTGTTAAGAGGATCGAGGAAAGGTTGAAGCACATAGATCAAATGAGGAGGCTTGAAAGCTATGTGGGAGGAAGACCTGGCTTTCCAATTCTGACGTTTCAACGTCCACAGTAGTTGGTTAGTGTTGTGTATATAATTTGGATTACTTGAATATTCTTAACTGTTATTTTGTTATATATATAAATGGTTTGTGTACATATAGCAGTGTACAACCCGATCTTGTAAAGAAAGGACCTTGTGGTACGCTTCAGTGCCACAATCCTTATATAAGGAGCACAAGCTTCTTACTTTTGAGAAGAATTAATCAAACTTTCTATATTTTCATAATTATGCTCAAAAGAACAAGTATTCCCTCTTGTATTTCAAAACCTCAAAAGTTAATATCACTAGTTGAAGGGGAGTATTTTCAAAACAACTTTGTTCTAAAGAAAAGTTCTTGTGGAAATCTTCCTGCAAAACTCAGAATGATCATATTTTAAATCAAAATTTCATCAAAAACGACACTTATATGCCATTTTTTAGGGGGAGAAAAATATATGTGATAAAAAATACGTTGAAAAGTAAATGGAATCTCGAAAGTGCTCAACTAAGACTTAACCCATGAATTGACGAGCTGTGAAATGTCAGTAATCAAAAAGACTTGTCTTAGTATAACGTACCAATTCGAGAAACTCTTGATAGACATGAACTTTGACGGGTTTAACAACCTTTTCAAGGTATGTTCACATCTTCAAGGTAGTTATTAGAGCTAATTGTCACCTAAAAGCTGACAATGGAACTCTTTAACTATACAACGTAACTGTGTCTCGCGAGGAATTGTCTATCAGGAGTCGATCAATTCAAAAGTGTGAGCTCTACCCTCACTGTGCAGATTTAAGTCAAAACTCATAAGCACATGTGAAGGGGTAGCATTACTGAAAATGCAAAACTCTCAAAGTGTTACAAAACATGTTTTCATAAACGCTTTGAGAGATTTTCAAGTAAATGGTTTATGCCAACATAGGATAGTCATGGAGTTATAAGGTGACTAAGTTTGGGAATAAACGTCATATGATCCGCCAGAGCTGCAGGGATCTACCCAAGGACATCACCAATAGTTAGTATTAGAAGTCCTTAGGTATGATTAAAAAAAGGGAGAATATGAGAAACAGAGAAAGAAGGAGTTGAAGAATTAAAAAGAAAAGTTAAAGAAAAGGGTGAAAAGAAATAGCCCTCCATATGATTCAACTTAGGGCAGACACCGGGTTCAACTCATATGCTACTGGTTGTCAAAAAGACAACACCGGTATTGAAGACAAAGTCGTCATGGACCCATTAACGCACTGCACTAAACCTTCTTAACCACTCAAGTTCTCTCAAAAGAGCTTGTTTTATTCTCACGGGGAACCCTGCATAATCTTTTGACTTTCTCTTAGAGATGGTTGATATTGAAAAAGGAGACCCTCTCCATAGTCTCCGCATAAGAAAACCAAAGCGCACTAATCGAGTCTAGAGCCACGCATAAAAAGATCTCTTAGAAACACTAAACATTTCATCACTTGTTGTTCAACAATAAGGACACAAGTGATATATTCTAGAGTCCTAGACAAATCTTAGCAATCTGTCGAGAACATTTATGAAAGGATTCACAATTGTGATCCTCAGTGATTGAATGGAAACTCCTGCCAGGGTCAACATCATACAGCCCTGACAGCAGGTCATTCGGTAACCCTTTGTAGGTTACGCTTAGTGTGTCTTAAACGGTCTACAGTCGTGAGGTGATGCTTCGGTGTACCTCAGTGACTCACCTGAATTGTAGATATACTTTGGTATATCGTGTTAGCCTTCTTGAGGGCCTCCAGTTCAAGAACAGCCTTTGTAAGAATTAGAGATGTGTTTTTACACTATATTGTTAACACCCTCGACATTCAAACTTGTAAGTGCTTGAAATCCCGCCAAGGAGATTCCTTTCATGAATCGAGTCCTGATGACGTGGTTCATTACTTGAATTTTATTCTAAGTAATGATAACTGTCCCTCAACGGGATTCGGATGGTTGATTTGCCCGACCAAGGTGAATGAAATCAAGACATTCATCAGTAAAACAATCATAGTGGTCATTTTTATAATAAAATTCCACCATGATCGATTGGTATTTTTCATTAACATATTCATGCAGGTACTGATGATTATTACTTGGAGGAAAGACCGCACTATCTCCCCATGCTCATACCAACATCACAACACATGAAAAGTTCTCTCAAATTCAAAGGTAACACAAAAGTAAATATGATTCTTCATCAAAGTCAAAGAATCTACAAAGTTTAAAGACTCGAGAACTACATCACATTTGGAATTCAAAGTCAAAAGAAGTGTGAGCATGGTGGAGAAAGACTTGGAGACACCTAAACCACAGAAGTTGACGAATGACAGAAAACAACATATGATCACCCCAACCACAAAGAACAAAGAAACAAAAGACGTCAAAGCTGATAAAGTCAAAGAATCTAAAGCATGTATACTCACAAGAAAGAAGAATGCTAGAAAGACGTCAAGCAACCTGAATGACCTAGATGACCAACCCTTAGGGGGAGATTGTTGGGATCACGTGTAACTATTATTCAAGTGTCGGTCATTAGTATTGTAATAGGTTGCTAATTAGGCTTATATGTTTGTAATTAGTGCTAGGCTTATGTAGTAAGCCCATGACCCTATGCAAGGCCCAAACGAACACAAGGAAGGGACTAGAAGTGTTGCCCTAACTCCCTTGCCTATAAATACATTCTAAACTCTCTTAGGAGGGTATTGGTTCATTTCATAATACACTTCACGTTTACTTATTCTTGTGTGTGAAAGAATCCGACCACTCTCTCCTTTCTCTATTCTTATTTACATCTAAACATACTTGTGTTATCATATCATGGTGACCTAATAGAGATTAAGGTGAATTTGCAGAGGGAAGATTCCTTAGTTCAGTTGTGAGGATGGAGCTGAGGTTAGTGAGTCAAAAAGGTCAGTTTCAGGTGGGCCAAAAGGCAAGTACCAGTCTAAAGAAAATGGTCAAGTGAGTGGGTCAAAAGGCAAGTCAAATAAAAAGACAAAAGATCGTTGGGGTTGTAAAGATAAGGCAGAATCTTGCCATTGGTATATGCAATGCTCTAAATTATCTAATGAGGAAACATGGGTAGTCAAAACATTTGACGATACTCACAAATGTTTACAATCAAGTATAGTCAAATAATGCACATCTTCTTTCTTTTCTAAATCTATAGAGGAGAGTATTAAGCCTAACCTAAAACTTCCTCTAGATGCCCTTAAAGATCAATTGCAGAAACAATATATAGTATGGATTTCAAAGAAGAAGATTGTGGAAAACTAGAAGGGGGGGTTGAATAGTTTTGCCGATTTAAAGTTGATTTCAAAAACTTTAGATCCGATATTATGTGAAATCGTATGGATGTTGAGAACGTGTAGATCTAATGATAATGCAAGCAAATAAATAAAGTTAAGGGATAGAAATGACACAACCGATTTATAGTGGTTCGGCTACAAGGTCACCTTCCTTGCCCTACTCCACTCCCCGAGTCACCTACTCGAGAGTTCAAGCACTATGTCAACAAACTCCTTCACTTGGCGGAGAAGCCTTCACAACGTTGCTTACACTTTTTCCAGTACAAAGCTAGATACCGAGTCCGTAGCACGGTGGACCAAACCAACACAACTATTACACAACAAATATGTGAAATATCAAATACAAGATCTTCGCTACAGAAATCTTGCGGAGTGACAAATCAATCAAGGACCCCTTGCTTGGATGACTTGTAGAATGCTCGTGATCTCGCCTTAGAGAAGGACCTATATGAGGATCACAAATAGAAAGAAAGAAGAACAACTCTCTAGATCAAGTGATCTATATGTTAGAAGAGAATGAGAGTGTATGAGAGATTTAGTAAGAAGAGGGGTAAGTTAGAATGAAGAAATGGCTCTCTATTTATAGGCAAATTTCTTCACTGTTCCCACAGATCCCACGGATCCCTTCCACAAGGGATCCGTCTAGTGTAATCCTAGGGATCCGTGGAACGCTCCTCTTTGCCCATGGGTTTTTTGGTTATGGGTCATGGGTTGGTCCATGGGTTATATCTAGATTCAATGTATCTAAGTATACATTGTATCAAGTCTCTTTGGGTATGGGTTAATATCCATGGGTTATGGTCCATGGGTTATGATATTTACCCATCCTAATAAACTATTACAACAAATGCTTAATTACTACATTTTTGTATTTAAATGGCTATATGTAAATGCTTTACAAAACTAACATGTATCCTTTATAATTATACTTAAGATAACATTATATTTGTTATCAACAAAACACAAAGAGATCGCAAAATATTAATAAACGGTTTTACGGTTTATTTGTATTAACAATCTCCCCCTTTTTGTTGATGACAAAACATAATGTTATGATGAGTAAAACTTAAGAATAGATGTAAGTTTTGAAAGCCCTAAGTTTTACTTCTTCTCCCCCTTTTTGTCGAAACAAAAAGTTAACCCTTGGAAGAAATAAACAAACTCCCCCTTGACGGTAGCTCCCCCTTGTTTGGGGCGTCAAGTGAAGAAAAATAAAAATCCTACAAAAAGAAAGGTTAGTAACATGCTTATATAATCTTGTGGTTGCCGAGAATCAAGATTGGGAGCCAAGGTATGTAAACAAGGCCTTGTAATAAAACAACAAATTGTAGTGGTATGTATGCCACTTACAAGCATGTAAAGATAAGAACAAGACTTGTTCTTGAAAATGACTTCAAAAATAATACTTAAAAGTAGAAAGTAGTAGTAGTGATTCCTTCCATGCTTGCATAAGGTTATGGATGGAGGTTTTGATGAGTAATAGTGTTGATGCGATCAAGGATGAGGTTGAGTATGAAACGCATTTCTTCCCTAACTTCTATTGCAATTTCCCTAGTGGATTGGCAATGTTCACAATGTAAATGATGTGGGTGATGAATGCGGAAGTTTTCCGAGTTGTTTTGATTTGAGTTATGCGGAAGTTGTGGTGGAAAAATAGGAAAATATGGATGAATATCCGGAATGTTAGTAAATGGTGGTGGAAAAGAACCTAGATGTTCTTGTGATGTGATGGGAGCTAATGGTGGTGATGTTTCAAGATCTTGAAATATAGTATTTGGAGATGTGGGGGGTGTTGAAAAGACTAATTCTTTTTCTTTAGGTTGATTAGATCTTGTTGGAGTCTTAAGGAGTTCCAAAAGAGTTATTTTAGGTGGTGATGAAGTTGGTGTACTTGTTGGTGATGAGGGTGGTGCTATAATGGAAGCATCTTGTGGTGAGTTATTTGTTGAGGATGAATCATTTGAGGTTGGTTTTGCTAAACAACAAGATCGGATACTAATCCGTGCGGATATCCTAGCATTTGATTGTGGTATTTTGGATGGTGGAAGTACAAAGGTTTGGATATCATGATTGTTTGTACTAGATGATTCTCCTAAAGGGTTTTTGGATGTCATGATGAAGTGTGTTTGTGAGAAGGAGATGGAGTATGCAAGCATTTTGGGAGTTATATATATAGAAAAACAAAACATTGTAATGAATGCTTGACCCAAAATGTGGATTAAAATCTAATGATTAGATATGAATTCAAGGCATGTGATCATGAGAACACAAGCATTAAAGAGCATACTCTCAAAAATGAAGCAAATGTGGATTTTTCATCCAAAGTGAAAAAATAGAAGTTGAAAACAGCTTCTGTTTACACGGATCCCACGGATCCTTCCCTTGAGGGATCCGTCCAGCATGAAGGCTGGGATCCGTGGGTCTGGTGATTCAGGCAGCACAAAATTTTCTTTTTGGAAACATTTTTGCCTATTGTGTGCCTATATGCAAACTATTTGGAGTTGCGGTTTTCTCGACCTCTAAAAAGAAAAGGAAAATAACTAGAGAAAAATAAGTCCTAATTGAGATAACCCGAAAACACACATTTGGTACATAAGTACGTAATATTGTGTTATCAATGCTCCTAATTCATTTTTGCTTAAATGAATGTACCCGAAAACACATATTAGTTATATGTTCCCTTTAGCATTCAAAAGACATGAGATGCAATGAAAACGGGTTTTTACTTTGTATTAATAATGAAAAAGCGATTTGTCCTAGACGTGAGAAATTGCTTTTGTGAAATTGATACGGGAAGGTATCATTCTTTTTAGAAAACATTTTGAAAAGAGATTTTATTTAAAAATGTGTATGTAGTTATGTGAAGAAGAAAAAAAATTATAAATGGAAGACTTATCTTGGGTTTTGAAAATTCCCGTATTGTTTGTGAGTTGTGCGTGAAATAGAAATCCTAGACTCAGAAAGAAGAAGGCTAGTGTTTACATACCTTGTAGAGTCAATTAAGTTATGACGTTTGTTCCATTAGACCAAGACCAAGACGAAGTAGGTTGAATTGTTCCCGCTTCAACGGTTTGGTGAGGACGTCGGCTATGTTGTCTTCGGATGCAACCTTCTCAATAGAGATGTTCCCCTTTTGAACATTGTCTCTTAGGAAGTGATTACGAATCTCTATATGCTTTGTGCGAGAATGTAATACCGGATTCTTGCTTAAGTCGATTGCACCTTTGTTGTCACATAGGATGGCTATGTCGCTTAGATGGATGTCGTAGTCTACTAACGCTTGTTTCATCCATAGTGCTTGTTGGCATGCTTTGCCGGCGGAGACGTACTCGGCTTCGGTTGTTGATATTGCAAGTGCCGTTTGTTTCTTAGAAAACCATGATGTTAAACAACATCCCATAAAAGTACATACCACACTTGTACTTTTTCTATCAACGTAATCACCTGCATGGTCAGAATCTGCATATACAATTGTTTCTACTCCCGTGCCCTTAGGATACCATAATCCTAATTGTGTTGTACCCTTAATATATCTAAATATTCTTTTTACGGCTTCTAGGTGTGATATTTTAGGGTCTTCTTGAAACCTAGCACATAAGCAAACACTAAACATGATATCCGGCCTACTTGCCGTGAGGTAGAGAAGGCTACCTATCATGCCACGATATTTAGTATTATCAACGGATTCTCCGTCCTCGTCTTTTGTGAGTTTGGTGTCGGATGACATTGGAGTCCTAATTGGTTTTGACTCTTCTAGACCGAATCTCTTTAACATCTCCTTGATGTATTTAGATTGATTAAAGAAGATACCGTCTTCTACTTGTTTTATTTGTAGACCAAGAAAGAAACTAAGTTCTCCCATCATACTCATCTCGAACTCGTCATGCATGATTTTAGAGAAATCATCACACATGTCTTGACAAGTGGATCCGAATATAATATCATCTACATATATTTGTACTATGATTATATGTGACTCTCTTTTCTTAGTAAAAAGTGTGTTGTCAACTAACCCCATGGTGTAGTTGTGTTTAACTAGAAATGACTTGAGTCTATCATACCAAGCTTTTGGAGCTTGTTTAAGACCGTAAAGGGCTTTCTTTAATTTATACACATGTTTGGGTTTTTCAAAATCAATGAAGCCCGGAGGTTGAGCTACATATACTTCTTCATTTATGACACCATTTAGAAAAGCGCTTTTGACATTCATTTGATAAAGCTTTAGATCATTAGCACAAGCATACGCAAGAAGTATTCTTATATACTCTAATCTAGCCACGGGGGCATAGGTCTCATCAAAGTCTATTCCTTCTTGTTGGTTATATCCTTGAGCAACGAGTCTAGCCTTGTTCCTAGACACTACTCCGTTTGCATCTAATTTGTTTTTATAAACCCATTTGGTTCCTATTATGGTTTGATTACTAGGTGGAGGTACAAGTGTCCAAACATCATTAGAAACAAATTGATTTAGTTCTTCTTGCATAGCCATTACCCAACTTTCATCTTTTAGTGCTTCTTGTGTATTCTTAGGTTCTAAGGTTGAAACGAAACAAAACAAGCTACTTTGGTTTTGAACTTGAGACCTTAATGTTCGTTCGTTAAGTTTTCCTATGACTTTATCTACGGGGTGATCTTTGGACTCTTTAATGTTTACTATTTTATCACTTAGAGGTTCTTCTTCTTCACTTATCTTTTTTTTTATTACTATGGCTTCACTTTCTATAATCTCGTCATCGACAAGAGGTGGAGAGGGTTTGGGTGGACTTTCATCAAATTTTATATTTAATGACTCTTCTACCTTCATTGTTTCTTTGTTTAATATGACGTAAGCTTTGCTATTTGGCGAATAACCTAAAAAGATACCTTCGGTTGATTTAGGATCAAATTTTGTAAGGTAATCTTTAGTGTTAAGAATAAAACATTTACTACCAAAGACTCTAAGGTGATTTAACGTAGGCTTTTTGCCTCGAAGTAACTCATATGGAGTTTTTCCTAAGATTGGTCTAATCAAGACTCGATTGAGTATATACGTTGAAGTATCAACGTCATTACACCAAAACTTTTGAGGTATGGATTGTTCATTAAGCATGGTTCGACTCATTTCTTGTAGAGTTCTATTCTTTCTTTCTACTATCCCATTCGATTGTGGAGTGCGTGGAGCCGAGAAGTTGTGAGTAATACCATTAGCGTCACAAAAAGCTCCGAATTGCACTTCATTATCGAATTCCCTACCATGATCCGTCCTAATAGACACTATGGGTCTTCCTAGTTGTCTTTGGATCTTTTTTCTTAATATTTCAAAATAGTTAAAGGTTTCCGTTTTGTTCTTTAAAAATTTTGTCCAAGTATACCTAGAGTAGTCATCCACTATTACCAAAGTATAGTAGTTGCCTCCATAACTTTGGATAGCGGATGGACCAAATAAATCCATATGTAGTAATTCTAGACACTTAGTTGTGGACACCATGTTTTTAGCTTTATGACTCGAATGAGCTTGTTTTCCTATATTACAAGCATCACAAAAATGATGTTCATATTTTAACTTAGGTAGATCTCTTACTAGATCTTTGGATGATAGCGATTGAAGAAGTCGCATGTTGGCGTGACTCAATCTTCGATGCCATAAGGTCGAAGTATCATCCATAGAGGTAAGACATAGTTTGTCTTTAGGTTCATTACCGATTTTAATGACATAGACTCCATGTTTCCTAATTCCTCTTCCTATGGTTATGCCATTTTTAAGTATCTTACTACCGGTTTCGGTAAAAAGTACATTGCACCTTTTATCACATATTTGTCCTATACTTAAGAGATTAAAGTTTAGGTTTTCTACGTGACACACATCGTTAATGGTTAGAGATTTGTTAGAGATCGTACCTTTACCGATGATTCTACTTTTGCTATTTCCAAACACCACATTACCTCCATTGAAGGATTCGTATGTGGAGAATAGATTCCTATTGCCGGTCATGTGCCTCGTGCACCCGCTATCCTTGACCCATTCATCGGGGTCTAGGTCGACCTTTAAGCACACCTAAAACAATAATAAACTCAAAAGTTTGGTCCCCATTTGTTCATGGGTCCATTAGTGTTAAACATTCCATTCATGTTAGACATGTATGGATAAGATGAGTATGCATTCCATGGAGCAAAGTTTTGAAAAGGAAAACCGTTTTGCATGTTTGGATTCCATCCCATTTGATGGTTACTTTTTGGGTAAACGTTATTAGGTCTCCTAAATGAATTAGGTTTTGAAAAAGATGGAGCTTTGTTTCTTGCAAAAGTAGGATTATATTTTGGAGGTGGTTGTCTAGTGGTGACATGAGTTGGTTTCTTCCTATTAACTATAACAAACTCAGTTCTAGGTAAGGAAGCTACGTTATTGCTACTGTTTGCTACAGCAGATCCACGGATCCCTTTCTGTACACTAGTCAGTTCCCTTTTTAGGGGATCCGTGGGATCCGCCACAACAGTGGCTGGTTTTTCTAGTTCCTTAACAAATTTTGTTTCTTTACTTTCACTAGTTGATGGATCAAGTTGTTGACTACCTAGACCTTTTTGATTATTACCGGTTTTAACACCTTCGAGTATTGTATCTAAAGTGTTCGTACTCATTCTAGCAATTTTAGAATCTAAGTTATCCACTAGTGTTTGAAGTTGAATGCAAAGTTCACATTCACCACTTGCTATTTTACCCTTTTCTAAACGTTTTAGTTTTGCTTTTAATTCTATGGCTTCTTTATCTAAACGTTGATTTTGACTCTATAAAAGCTTATTTTTGTTAACTAATTTTAAACTAATATTGCATAGTTTATCATATTCATTATGCAATGAGTCGTCATCAAGTGATGAGCTACTATAGTATTCGTGACATACCTCGTCGTTTGCCATGAGACAAATTTCTTCGTCTTTCTCATCGCTCATTCCCCATGTTCCGCTCACGAACGCTTTTTGATCATCCCGTTTGGGACACTTACTAATAAAGTGGTTTGGGTCCCCACATTTAAAGCAAGTACGATCATCCTTTGGCTTCTCGTCCTCTTTGCTTTTCCGAAAGCCTTTCTTATCGTCAGACGGTTGTTTGACGTATCTACCCTTTCTTCTAAAGAACTTTTTTAAGTCCCTTACCGCCATAGCGTACTCTTCGTCGTCACTACTCGAAGATGAGTTCTCCTCATCGCTCGAAGCCTTTTTGGCTTTAAGGGCAAGAGATTTGTGTTTCTCTTTCACTTTTGAGTCTTCGGAATCTTTAGCAAGGACAAGCTCGTAGACTTTTAGGTTGCCTATGAGTTCATCGAGGGTGAGGATTGTCAAATCTTTTGACTCTTCGATTGCCATCACCTTGGATCTCCACTTCGATGGAAGTGCCCTTAGATATCTCCTAACATGGTTACGGCTAGAAAAGGATTCATCAAGTGCTTGTAAAGATGTAATAATAGTATTAAAGTTAGCAAATGAATGATCTATAGTTTCCTCATCCGATATTGAAAATTGTTCATATTGTTGAACAAATAAATCAATTTTATTATTTTTAACTTGGTGGTTGCCTTGATGAGTTACAACTAAAGAATTCCAAATTTCTTTAGAGGTTTTAAGCATAGAAATTCTTTCGAATTCCTTTTTCGGTAAAGCATTATATAAAACCATTTTTGCTTCACTATTTTTAGAAAGCTTTTTCTTCATTTCATCATTTAGTTTATCATGAGGTATGTGAACTAAATTTCCTTTATCATCATTTGAGGTAGCCTCAAAATCACCTTCAACAATAATGTACCAAAGATCAATATCTTTAGACTTCACATATGTTTCGAATCTATTTTTCCAATATATAAAACCATTAGTTTCAAGTAGTGGTGGTCGTTGCATAGATTGCCCTTCCTTATAATTTTCAGAACCCATAGTGATCGAAAAGTTTTTAAAACACAATTTTATTTTAAAACTTTTATAAACGTAGCTCTTGATGCCAATTGTGGAAAACTAGAAGGGGGGTTGAATAGTTTTGCCGATTTAAAGTTGATTTCAAAAACTTTAGATCCGATATTATGTGAAATCTTATGGATGTTGAGAACGTGTAGATCTAATGATAATGCAAGCAAATAAATAAAGTTAAGGGATAGAAATGACACAACCGATTTATAGTGGTTCGGCTACAAGGTCACCTTCCTTGCCCTACTCCACTCCCCGAGTCACCTACTCGAGGGTTCAAGCACTATGTCAACAAACTCCTTCACTTGGCGGAGAAGCCTTCACAACGTTGCTTACACTTTTTCCAGTACAAAGCTAGATACCGAGTCCGTAGCACGGTGGACCAAACCAACACAACTATTACACAACAAATATGTGAAATATCAAATACAAGATCTTCGCTACAGAAATCTTGCGGAGTGACAAATCAATCAAGGACCCCTTGCTTGGATGACTTGTAGAATGCTCGTGATCTCGCCTTAGAGAAGGACCTATATGAGGATCACAAATCGAAAGAAAGAAGAACAACTCTCTAGATCAAGTGATCTATATGTTAGAAGAGAATGAGAGTGTATGAGAGATTTAGTAAGAAGAGGGGTAAGTTAGAATGAAGAAATGGCTCTCTATTTATAGGCAAATTTCTTCACTGTTCCCACGGATCCCACAGATCCCTTCCACAAGGGATCCGTCTAGTGTAATCCTAGGGATCCGTGGAACGCTCCTCTTTGCCTATGGGTTTTTTGGTTATGGGTCATGGGTTATGGGTTGGTCCATGGGTTATATCTAGATTCAATGTATCTAAGTATACATTGTATCAAGTCTCTTTGGGTATGGGTTAATATCCATGGGTTATGGTCCATGGGTTATGATATTTACCCATCCTAATAAACTATTACAACAAATGCTTAATTACTACATTTTTGTATTTAAATGGCTATATGTAAATGCTTTACAAAACTAACATGTATCCTTTATAATTATACTTAAGATAACATTATATTTGTTATTAACAAAACATAAAGAGATCGCAAAATATTAATAAACGGTTTTACGGTTTATTTGTATTAACAAAGATATTTAGATATAAGAAGATGGCTCAGGAAGGTGGATAATAATCATACAAGGCAGTTTGCACAATTGGGGGACTATTGGTTGAAATTAAAATCAAGTAATCCAAGCACCACTATTAAGATTGAGGTATAAAGGCCAGATGACATTAACAGTCCAGAGAGAACGTTCAAGAAGGCTTATTTATGTTTAGGTCATTTGAAAGATGGATTTAAGGCAGGAAAAAGAGAATTGTTGGGATTGGATGGTTGTTTCTTGTCTGGTACTTACCATAGTTGGATTTTGACAGTAGTAGGGGTAGGTACAAACAATTGTATTGATTGAATTAAACTTTGTTTATATTTCAATTTTCTTATAATGAACTTGTTTTATATTTCAACTGTATTAGGGTGAGATACCAGCAATTGCATAGACATTTCCTAGTGCTGAGAATAGGTTTTTCCTTAAACACATATATGACAAATATGAAGATGTCTTGGAGAGGTCAAATGTACAAACAGATGTTATGGAAATGTGCAACAGCTACTACTGTGCATCAGTTTGATAAGCACATGGAAACACTGTAAGGTTTTAAAAAAGAAGCTTATGAATGGTTGAAAAAGTTTTCACCCTAACACTGGGCTAGGTCTCACTTTTCTAGAATACTTACTTTTACATTTAATTGGTATTCAATGAATTTAACTTGTCTTGACTGAATTTAACTTGAATGAATTGAACTTGTAGGAAGGGCACTCTATGATGTCTTGTTGAACAATATGTATGAAGTGCTTAACAGAAAACTTATAGATGGAAGGGAAACACCTATCATCACATGTTTGGAATTCATAAGAGAATACCTAATGAAAAGAATTGTTAATGTGCAGAGAGTTATTAGTAAGTCTGATGGTCCTCTTACACCAAATGCTACTATAATTTTCTAAACAATTGGAAAGATGTAGGGCAGATAAATGTACACTGCTAAAATCTTACATTATTTTAACATTCAGTATGATTTATAGGTGTTTCAAGTTTTGTAACTAGGTAATGTATGATTTATAGATTGAATGGAATGGTGTTGACTTATACCAAGCTAATGGTGTATGTGGGGATCAATTTGTAGTGAATATGAGGATTAGGGAGTGTAGTTGTAAAAAGTGGGAGTTGACTAGGATCCCTGCAAGCATGCAGTTACTGCCATTTGAAACATGGCAAGTCACGGAGAAGAAACTGGCATACCAGAATCTTACTGTCATCAACCTCATTGACTATCAACCTGGAAAGAAATGTATAGTTTTAAAACTAATCCACCTAATGGTACAAATTTTTGGGAAAAATCTACTATCCCAAACACAATTATCCCAAAAAATTATAACCCACAAATTGGTAGGCCACCGAAAAAAAAGAAATAAATGTGTTGCTGAATTGGCTGAAGGAATGGTTAGAGGAAATATGTTAGGAATTAGAAATTCCAGGTATTAAAGAGTCGGTCACCTCAAGTATATGTAATCGTTAGAAAGCTCGTAGTCGTAGTTATTTCAAGCTAAGTAGTATTTAGTTAAGTAACACCATGGAGGACGGACGGGTCTTTACCCACTGTATGCCTGATCCACAGCCCGTTGTGTGGCGTTTTATGTAAGACTATAAATACTCTCTACCTCCCAAGGTAGAGAGTTGGAGCTCATAATAATATCTTTCACTTTCTCTCACTAAGTTCCCTAAACCTCTAACTTTCTCTCTCTAGAATTCCACTTATACGCCCACTTTGTGTTATGGTTTGATGAGTATGTGAAATCCAATACCTTAGGGGGAGATTGTTAGGAATTAGAAATTCCAGGTATTAAAGAGTAGGTCACCTCAAGTATATGTAATCGTTAGAAAGCTCGTAGTCGTAGTTATTTCAAGCTAAGTAGTATTTAGTTAAGTAACACCGTGGAGGACGGACGGGTCTTTACCCACTGTATGCCTGATCCACAGCCCGTTGTGTGGCGTTTTATGTAAGACTATAAATACTCTCTACCTCCCAAGGTAGAGAGTTGGAGCTCATAATAATATCTTTCACTTTCTCTCACTAAGTTCCCTAAACCTCTAACTTTCTCTCTCTAGAATTCCACTTATACGCCCACTTTGTGTTATGGTTTGATGTGTATGTGAAATCAAATATCTTACAAAATAAGTTGAGTAGAGCAGGTAAGAGTATTAGTTGCAGCAAGTGTAAAGGAATAGGTTATAACAAAAAGATTTGCCCAAATGAGCCTTCTGCAAGTGATGCACAATTTAACACCCTAAAATTTGGGATAACATTTTATTTATTAATTGATTTTTACCCTAAGTTAATTAAATAAATAATATTATAAAAACCATATGTTAAGAAATAAATACAAATTATTAATCTATTGTCCTAATCATAAACTTAAGATATCACATCCAACTTTATTTCCTTTTCAATTCCCACAATTTTAGAAATAAGACCAAGTAGTGTATCTTCCTCTTTTTTTTAAAGATACGTATGTACCTTGCCCTATTTTTTCTAAATGGAAATCACGATTCTTTTTTTACCCACACACTTTTGACAAAACAAATTCAATCCCATTTTACAAATTGTATTCAAACCCATTCGTGTATATGTAGAGAAGATACATCATATGTTCTTGCCTTAAACAAAAACGTGGCATGCCATTCTTATACATATCCCCACACATTTTCTTAATTCTCATATAACTCAGTAATTGCTTCCAAGCAGTATGAAAGAACAATCCTAAACCATGTTATTCTTGCATATTATATACGAGTTAGAGATTCATCCAATTCAAGTTCGAATCGGTATTTTGATTTTACGTCATGTACAAGAAGGTTTCTAGGGCTTGCATGCTATGTCGATTAGTGTTGCAGCTTTGGTCTCGTAGCAGCAGTTGTGTTTGGGTTTTATTCTCTTCGATCCTTCCTAGTTCAGCCCGAAGGTAATTTTATCTTTAACTTTGTCACACATAACATACTATAAAAATGTGTCATCTCAATCAATCATACGTTAACATAAGAACCCTAATATTAGCATGTTTTGGGTATTAAGGGTATCACACGAATCTTGGTTAACAATGATGTCGCGCTTGGTTTTCTTTCCCGTCGATTAGACCTGGTTTCAACCCTTGGTTATTAATCATTAACTTTCTTCTGGACATGCATGGGATGCAGAATTTACAATGTCATATGTATAAATAGAAAAAAAAAACCCTAATCAAATCATTCTAATAAGGTACGTATAGGTTGTGAGATAAAGCATGTTCAATGATGTCGAGATAAACATACATATAAATCGGATTAAAGATCTTGGCCCGTTGGTTAGTGATAGGGGCTGAATTTTGTGTCCATCGACCCATATGAGTGTGGGATGTAGGTTAGGTCATGACTCTTAATTTTGTTGTTGGTATTTGAGTTTTTGTTGTACTTGTACTCGTGTTCGCGTGTGTTTCGAGTTAGTTTCGGGTCTGTTCTATCCAAATGGTAGCGTGTGGTTTTGAGGTTATGCATGCATGATAGATGGTGAAACTATAGGATGATGCAAGTCTATACATTTGTAGTTTCTACAATAATTATGGAACCTTGCATTTAAATAGAGAATCATTAAACTATTCTTGAAAGTTATGCATATTAGTAAAGAGTACATGTTTGGTTGTGTGTGTACACGTGAGTTGGGTTCTTCGTTAATGCACATTTGGATTTGAGTTGGGCTTCGTTGAATATTAGTGTGTACTCATGCGCGTATTGGTCCTTAAGTTAGTCCGTTTGTGTCCTATTCATTCTTGTTAAGCCTCAAGTTATTAGATCATGCACATATCTTTCAAATACATTTTCAAATAGTAACTATAAGTATCACCTTAAAGTTGCGTGTGTACTAATAAGATATCAAAATAATAAGCACAAAAGATCATGTATCCATAAAGTATAGATCAAAGCCATTGTATCTAAATGGACTTATAAATAATAAACGATTCCTTAATTCAGGTAGATTCGTTGAAGGAGTGATTTGTGTTTCCGAGTGTGCGTTGATTTGCTTTTAAGGTACATATATTCTTCCCCTTTACCAGTAAGGGTTTTCTCATGTTTCGTTTCGTTATGATATGGTCTGATTCATTCGCTTTATCTTGTGACTTCAGTATTCGTAGTAAGACCCTTTAACATCTTGAAATTCATTATGACTTCGTATGAAAACCGTTTTAAAAAGTAGACCTTAATAATGTTTTGGAAAAACCATTATAAAAGACTTATATGATATGATGTGATACTATTTTATAAATGTGGAATGGCTTTTATGAAAACTGATTTTGAAGGAATACTCTTATGGAAACTGCTTTTAAAAGTATATTTTTGTGAGCACCATGTTTAAATGATTTTCATAACTACTTAATTCGTTTTACAATAAATTTCTTTAAAGATTGCTTATGACTTGTCTTCCTAATTTTGATTATTTGATATCGTTGATCCATATATGCTTCGTTAGTCATTTGATTATCCTTTCATGCTATATTCATTTCATATAGTTTTTATCTTAGTTGGACAATTATTAAATGTCCATCCTGCTTATTGTATACTTCGTTTGCTTATTTATGTTGCCCATATTTGTTTATTTTTTGTTAACTAGTCATGGGGTTCCATGACCTTGCCATTGATGCACCAATGGTATTTACACTATATGTGGAGGTGTCACTTTGTCCACGGCGTTCCCATTTGTTTATATTGTTGTATATAGCTCACTTGGCCCATGTATATTATATGTATGCTTAGTCTAGAACTTTGTATATGTAAATCTGTTTTGCTGGGAGCGTATGGATACATCCTAGATACTTACTTTTGTTATGATTTTGTGAATGGACTTGTGTGTGTGCAATACACCCCATTTCACACTCGTACTATTGGATTCTGCAGCTCCTATGTACAATTTTCTATGATATAATATATGTTTGTTACTTGAGCATTTTCTTGTTTGATTGTTATCCATTTCATATTCATTGTTATGCTTTGATTCCATTAACATATATCCCATATTTTATTGATATCTTGCTGAGCAGGTTCTCGTGGTTCCGTTTCAGTTACTTGTTCATTTTACTACTTATTGTTACTTATATTATTTTCATCCAGCAGATCCTTATGATTTCATTTCAGTTATTCATTTACTTTAGTTATCCATTTGTATATATCTGTTCACTGAGCTTTTTAAGCTCAACCGCATTTCTTTTCCTGTGACAGGTTTTAAGAAGGAAGCTGGGATTTGAGTGACGAGTGCTTAGGAGCTCTTAGTGGACCACCGTGATAGCTTCCCATGGATTAAAGATGGATTTAGAGTTTTTCTTTTGAACTTAGTTTGTATTTTAGTTCAGAAGTTGTTATGTTCAGATTTAGTACTTTATCTTTTCATTATAATACCTTTGTAACCATTTTATTATTAAAGTCTTCCGCTTGCGTATGTTCTGTTTGACGCCATACATGTGACATTTGATTTGTTCTCGAATGTGGGTGTTACAATTATGGTATCAGAGCAAAGGCTTCAACTTGTAGTACATAAAATCATGACCTATGAATATTAGGACCTTAGGTTTGCACTATAGGAGCTTATGAAAGAGCCTTTGAGTAATTGCCTTAGTAATTTCACTCTGAAGAAACTTAAGATATGACTGTTGAGGATTGGGTAGACTATGTGTAAGACATTTGTTAGATATATTGCTTCCGCATCACTCTGATTCATGCCCTTACTTTTAGTTAGGCTTCCTTTTGAGATCACTATTTTTGGAGATTAGAAAAACTTATCATTTTGCACATCCTGAGCTTAGTGATTAAGTAAGTTTAGAATACCTGAAGAATTTATGGTTATGCCTTGAACTATATGAGTTTTATTTTCTGATTCCAACCTTAATCTCTGATTTACTTGTTAATCATTTAGATGCCTCTTCGATCATTCTGAGAATTCTTGTGACCATGATGTGTTTGACACATTATGTGATTTCTATTGCCTTTGCTAAACATATTAAAGTCTGATAAGGTTTTAAAATGTACCATTTTGAGGGGTCGTTTTAGCCCTTATTTGATCACTTTTGTATCCGTTATTGCTTAATATCGTTCCTTTTCACTTTTTAGGTCTCTTGAAGGCAAAATGCTGGAATGGCACTTATTTGGACGAAAAGGCGCGAATATATGAAGAAAATGGCCAAAGTCAAAATCGAGACACTCACAGTTGCTGAAATTAGAAGGCGACGGCGTCAGGTGCTAATTGCGACGCCGTCCGAAAATTGTTGTGACGGTTCAGAACCCAAAACTCGTATTTTCAAGTGACGACGTCCAGTTGTAAAAGAGTAGGCCGTCGCTACTCAGACGGCCTAAATGCAATCCAGACGACGTCAGAAGCTGAAGAGGACGGCGTCACGGACATAAGGTGACGCCGTCGCAAGGTTAACGTGGCCAAGACGAAACCCTAATGGCGGCGACACGACGGCGTCACTAAACATAAGGTGACGCCGTCGCATATGTAATCTTATATATAGAATCCGAATTTTTCAGTTTTAAAGAGAGTTTTTTGGAGTGAAAACCTAAAACCGAACCTAAGGTGTCTTGTACAGTATTTTAGTGTTTTAAACCCTATCTTACATCAAGATAAGTCTTTACTTCATTAATTCAATTATGTCTTTAATTATTTGTGTGTATGCTTGCATGTTCTCCATGTCCGGCTAATTTATTTGTGTGTTTGCTTAGGAAGTATGAAACTTAATTATTGAATATTGATTGGTTGTTTCTTATCTTAGTTGATTAATGATCTAGTAATGCGATAGGTCATTCGTTGTGTACTTAATGCTTGATTCATCTTTGTGAACCTTAGAATATAATTACCTGAGTAGTTGTAGGCTAAACCATCCAAAGAGTGCCTTAGAGTAAGAGTTTATCATCCCTAGTGGGTTTGTAGACGAGACCCTTTGGTAAGTTCAAAGAGTTAGGGAGAAACGCATACCCTACAACTTTAGACACACAACGCAACTAAGAATAAGACGTGACAACTCAACCATCAATAGGAGATAATTAAGGAGTAATACAACCTAAGTAAACACATCTTTAAACTATCATACGAGCACACATTAATTAGACATAGACTCCCACAACCTTAGTTTAGATAATTAGATAATAGTAGAGTAATCGGTAGAAATACCAACCCCCCAAATCCAATACCCGAGATTCGTACCTTTCCATTTCATAAAATATAAAAATACAAAAAATAATCTTCCTCAACCTTAACCTTAGCGTAGTAACTCCTTACTAGCATTCCTATTCCCCTAGAGAACGATATCAATACCCGTGGCTTACCCTAATTACTACACTACAACGATTAGGTTCACTTCCTAGGGTGTTATAAAACTTGCTCGAAGAAAAGGAAGTTTCCTTGACCCCGAACGACGCGTGTAGCGTTATCAAGTTTTTGGCGCCGCTGCCGGGGAATAGAATAGCTAGTTAGTAGTCCACCTCGTTTAGGTTCTTTGCTTGATTCCTATCAAGTAAATTTTTTCTCATTTTTAGCTTTCTCTTAGTCTATCCCCCTTCTTCGTGACCTTTGTTAGTAATCCCATCACTTTTCATCATGGAAGGTGATAACCCACTACCATTCATCAACCCACCGCCAAATGACCCGCCAAGAGCCCGTACTCTTGGTGAATACTCGAGACCAAGCCACCTAGGCTATAGGAACACCATTGAGCTTCCCGACCAAGCCCAAACTACGGCCCTGCGATCCGACACCATCCGGTTGGTGCAAAACGGATGTGCATTCCATGGACTTCGTTCCGAAGATCCAAATCAGCATCTGAGGGATTTCCTCAAAATCGTCGATTCCATCGACCTTGATGCTACTACTCGGGAGACCACGCGCCTGCGTCTCTTCCAATTCTCTCTACGGGACCAAGCTAGTAATTGGCTTGAGCGACTTCCCGCCGGCTCCATCTCAAGTTGGGATGATCTTACCTCTCGCTTCCTTGCTCAATTTTTCCCACCGGGGAGAACCACTAAGCTTAGGAATGACATCTTGATGTTCCAACAACGTCAAGGTGAATCTCTCTACGAAGCATGGACCCGATTCAAGGACTTACTTCATAAAGTCCCTCATCACGGCATTGATCTTTGGCTCCAAGTCCAAATCTTTTATGATCATGTCAACTTCCCCACTAAGCGATCCATTGACCAAGCGGCCGGTGGAAAACTTAGTGATCTCACCGCAGAAGAATCATGGGGTATAATAGAGGACCTCGCCCTCTATGACAACGAAAGTTGGGATGACCCCCGTGAGCTGCCCAAAACCGTTAAGGCAATCTCCTTGCCTCCTTCCGACCGTAGGATGATCGAACTTGAAGATCAAGTTAGATTCCTCATGAGCTCATACGAAACTCCTAAATCTTCACACCATGTGAACAAAGCTTCTTCCTCGTGTGAGCCGTTTTGTGATCCTCATAACACGCGCAATAGCACTCGCTCCCCAGAACATGCTTCCGTTGACTACACATCCTCACGTATTAATGGAACGGGAGGAAGATTCCCTACGATACCCGGACCTAGGAATTTCAATGAAACCCGAGAGGCATGGAATGGCAAGCCCGACTTCTACTGGGGACAAACCAAAGAATTCACCTCCAATGATTTCTCATGGCCCCCACCTAACGGTCCTAACCAACAAAACGTCGAAGGGATGTTGCAAAACCTAGTTGCATCCCAAGAAACCCAAATGGCTAAGCTCTCAGACCGCTTTAACCATCAACAAGCCGAGATGGATAGGAAAATAGACAACCTTTTGAAAGCCATAACTAATAGTGATAAGAAGGTTAGTGCTATCTCAACTCCCGAGCCTTCAGGTATAGAGATTAAGGATCCAAGCAAGCTAACTAAGCATGTCCAATTCGTCAATACCATCGCCTTAGTTGAACCTAATGAAACAAATGACGAAGAGGACTATACACTTGCGGAAGATGAAACACCCGAGGAAGTAGATGAAGTAGACATTGACTATTTCAACAAATTTCCTACGGAAGAAGAACTATCTCGCCACCCTCACTTAGTGCGTGACCTTCGTCACATGTATGTTAGGAAAAGTCCTCGAATCAAGTTTGGGAACCCTTGGAATCTTAACATACCATGTTTCATAGGACACCTTTTTGTGGCAAAAGCCTACATTGATCGCAAGTCCCCAATCAACATAATGACTAGCACCTACTACAATTGGATATTGAAGAAGCCTATTCCAACTAGGCAAGACCCCAATGATCCTAATGTTAGTTGCAATTTTCTTGGTAGAGTTAAGGGATTGCCCGTTTATGTAGGTAGTTTCACGTTTCCTACGGACTTCATAATTGTGGATGATATTAGCACGGCCATAGACCCTAGCTTATCCCATGTTATTCTAGGAAAACCTTTCATAGAAAGCACCGGGATGACCTATGACCCCTCGTTAGGAGTAGTGCGATTCAAGAATGAGACCGATGACATAGCTTACCAAATGCCGTTTAAGATTGAGAAGTTTTCATCACTCTCTAATGATGAAAAGGAACTTAAACTGTCGGTCTATTATAGGAATGATGAGGATAGGGAAAAAGGTGTTGATTATGTTATGGCTAAGATTTTCGGATTCTATAAGGATTGCTTGAGCCTAGGACCGGAATATAGGACCGATTGGGGAGAGGATGAACTCTTAGAGAAGTACATTTTAGGGCACTTCTACAACATGGAATCCCCCATTAGAGACCGTCAAGAGGGCGATGATGAGAAAACGTAGAAGCACGACTATGAGTCTAGCTACAAGACTCTTAAATAAAGAAAAGCGCTTCGTGGGAGGCAACCCATGCTTAATTGTTTGCTTGTTAGTGTCATATATATTTTATTAATTGTTTATCCTCATGTTTAAATTTGTAAAAATGCATTATTTTGTTTTTAACCTCGTCTTAATTGCATATAAAGGTATTTTACATAAAGGATAAGTGTAGGGAGGATTACACACGTTTTCAAAAGAAACGTAAACATGAGAATAACAATTAACTAAAAGATATTTATGTTTGTTTGTTCGAGTCAAATGCTTGTATCGAGTCATAAATGATGTTTTGCAGAAATTTTTCCAGATTCTAAAGATGTAAATTTTCCAGAAAATCGCAGACCAGTTTTTGTTAGGATAACCTGACGGCGTCAGGATTGCAACCTGACGGCGTCAGGAAGGAGTAAAAACATCAGATTACTTTTTTCTCGTTTTCTGAGCCACTTATAAATTTTTGGAATTTTCCAGGTCTTAATTTTCTTAGAAATTCTGTAAACATCCATTCCACAAGCATTATATCCTAGTTTAAATCGAGTCTTATATATATTATTACCGCCGATTTTACGCGAAGGTTTCGTTTGTTTTATTCAAGTGTGCAGGTTTAGTTTGTCAAGAAGAAGTTACATAAGATTAGAAGGAGCTTTTCACGCATAAATTCTTCTTGGAAAGGATTTAACCTCCACTTTACACGGATCCTACCGAGCTAATCAGGGGAGTATTAGTTTCTTTCGTTTTTAATTACCTTCCATTATCATAACCTTGATACTTTCGGGGAACATTGGGGACAATGTTCAGTTTAAGTGTAGGGAGGGAAAATAAAACGGGAACTTTGAAACTATGCTTATCCTTGACTATTTGCTTTGTCCAATTGTGATTGTGTAATAAACCATGAGAAAATGTTGGTTAGGGTAATTTTGGCACCAAATTTAAAATTTTTTATGACATATAGGAGTGGGCCATTAGTCTTAACAAAAGCGTCTCATGGATAGGAAGTTGCATGACTAGCACAAAAACCCTTTACCACCCAAATTCCACCAAAATGTGAGGATCGCCCTTAGATTAGTAGGAATTAAAGCATTCATCTTCAATGCTTAGAGTGTGAACCGGTAGTATATTAGATTCTAGAACTTGTTTTGTGATGCATTCCGAGATCGCAAGTGAGGCTACACTTGTGTAGTTAGGAATAACTAAATGAAAAGAGGCACTAGGATAACCCTTGTTTGATACCTGTAATATAATTACTTCTTCCATATCGGTTGAGTAATTCCCCCACACCCTTTGCGTTGTACTCATCTTTAGTACACGATACCCCTAGTTAACCCCTCAGAGCCTATCCTTTTCGCGGTTCTCGTGATGTTTCGGTTTTTCCGGAATATCAATGAAGAGCATTGTTTACACCCCACCCCCAAATATACACCAAAATCGCCTTAGCCTACCCCTTATGCACTCACCTTTAGTGCAAATGTTTGTTATCATCCTAAACCCTTAGTTCAATTATCTAGTTGCTTGCATAAGTTGCTAAGTCGAGTCATATCCTTTGTATACAGTTTTGGGACGATTGGGATTCATGGGAAAAGTTAAAGTTTATGAAATGACGGGAAGGGAACATTAAATTCAAATTCCATTTGTTTGCATAATAATGTACCCCAAGTGTTTTGATCTTTTCAATTCGGGTCAAATTAGTGTTAGAGTAATAAAAACTCAAGTGTAGGGATATGCCTATAAATCCCTAGTATTTTGATGTTACCGTAGAGGATGGTAGAGTAAAAGTGTATGAAAAAAAAAAAAAAAAAAAAAAAAAAAACAAATCGAAAAAAAATAGAAAAAAAAAATAAAAAAAAAATAAAAAAAAAAAAAAAAAAAAACATACGGGCTACCATCCTACATCTATCTTTTAAATTTATGTTTGTTTATTTCAGTTATCTAGAGTTTAGAGTGTCGAGTCTTGGCTTAGCAACGCCATTCTTCGTATGCATTTAACATAGAGATTTTTGACTTGCCACCACTAAATAGCCTATCCCACCAAACCCTTGTTTCCCTACCGAAAGCCTAACATTACAACCCTTTAAAGACCTCTTTGATAGTCTTTCCTAGGTGCTTACGCCAAAGCAATGGAGGTTTGATCTATTCTCAAGCCTATGGTAATCTATGTACTAGGACCGGTTAATGAATGTTTATCTTCCATTTCCTATTTGTTATATTTCATATATACACCCGAGAGAGATGTGAGTATCCAAACACCCCATGTGAGGTGCTAGTATGTAATTTCCATGCCTGTTATGACTTTTGCAGGGCTTATATGTGTTGTGGACCGTTTTGAATTAATGCTTCATGACCCCTAACTTATAAATTAATTGGCTAAAAGCACATTTGCTTGAGGACAAGCAAATAACAAGTGTAGGGATATTTGATAAGGTTTTAAAAGGTACCATTTTGAGGGGTCGTTTTAGCCCTTATTTGATCACTTTTGTATCCGTTATTGCTTAATATCGTTCCTTTTAACTTTTTAGGTCTCTTGAAGGCAAAATGCTGGAATGACACTTATTTGGACGAAAAGGCGCGAATATATGAAGAAAATGGCCAAAGTCAAAATCGAGACACTCACAGTTGCTGAAATTAGAAGGCGACGGCGTCAGGTGCTAATTGCGACGCCGTCCGAAAATTGTTGTGACGGTTCAAAACCCAAAACTCGTATTTTCAAGTGACGACGTCCAGTTGTAAAAGAGTAGGCCGTCGCTACTCAGACGGCCTAAATGCAATCCAGACGACGTCAGAAGCTGAAGAGGACGGCGTCACGGACATAAGGTGACGCCGTCGCAAGGTTAACGTGGCCAAGACGAAACCCTAATGGCGGCGACACGACGGTGTCACTAAACATAAGGTGACGCCGTCGCATATGTAATCTTATATATAGAATCCGAATTTTTCAGTTTTAAAGAGAGTTTTTTGGAGTGAAAACCTAAAACCGAACCTAAGGTGTCTTGTACAGTATTTTAGGGTTTTAAACCCTATCTTACATCAAGATAAGTCTTTACTTCATTAATTCAATTATGTCTTTAATTATTTGTGTGTATGCTTGCATGTTCTCCATGTCCGGCTAATTTATTTGTGTGTTTGCTTAGGAAGTATGAAACTTAATTATTGAATATTGATTGGTTGTTTCTTATCTTAGTTGATTAATGATCTAGTAATGCGATAGGTCATTCGTTGTGTACTTAATGCTTGATTCATCTTTGTGAACCTTAGAATATAATTACCTGAGTAGTTGTAGGCTAAACCATCCAAAGAGTGCCTTAGAGTAAGAGTTTATCATCCCTAGTGGGTTTGTAGACGAGACCCTTTGGTAAGTTCAAAGAGTTAGGGAGAAACGCATACCCTACAACTTTAGACACACAACGCAACTAAGAATAAGACGTGACAACTCAACCATCAATAGGAGATAATTAAGGAGTAATACAACCTAAGTAAACACATCTTTAAACTATCATACGAGCACACATTAATTAGACATAGACTCCCACAACCTTAGTTTAGATAATTAGATAATAGTAGAGTAATCGGTAGAAATACCAACCCCCCAAATCCAATACCCGAGATTCGTACCTTTCCATTTCATAAAATATAAAAATACAAAAAATAATCTTCCTCAACCTTAACCTTAGCGTAGTAACTCCTTACTAGCATTCCTATTCCCCTAAAGAACGATATCAATACCCGTGGCTTACCCTAATTACTACACTACAACGATTAGGTTCACTGCCTAGGGTGTTATAAAACTTGCTCGAAGAAAAGGAAGTTTCCTTGACCCCGAACGACGCGTGTAGCGTTATCAAAGTCTCTGTTAACTATTAGATTTTTCCTTATGCAATTTTATTCCTATGAGAAATCTTGTGATGATTAACCATGAGTATAGGAATGTTTCCCTTACTTTTGAATGATAAGATTCACTCTGCTTATCTGTCTTTTTGTGGAATGTTAATTTCGATGTTATTCTGGTATTCATGAATTGACTGAGCATCAAGATGCTAATTACTGTCATACTATACACCTTTGACGATTTGAACTTCCTGAATTCTTTTTACCATGCTTTCCGACTGGTTAACCCGTTGTTATCGTTACTACCCTAAAAACTCGTACGTTATTCTTCGCGGTTGTAAAGGTTCCTATTTATATACATCGTTGGATGGATATCACCTTGAGAGTCATTTTGCAATCTGTATTTTCTCGACATAACCCCTGAACGAACTACCAAGATTTCCACCAGAATGTGAAGTTGATTTGACATAGTACTGAGATTGTTTAGTCACGACTCGAGATGGAATATGATATCAATAATGGCATGATTATATGATGCAAGTATTATGACACTTGATCAACGTGATAATACTTATATCATATAACTTGAACTTATTGGGAGCATAGGATATCTTGAGAAATGCCTGAGAACAGTAAGGTCTGATGAGATAGCACCCTATCCGTATAGAATGACGTTTTGCCTGATTCTGAAACCCCGTATTGAATGACACCAATTGGATTGGAAGAACTGAAGGAACAACTACAAACTTTTAGGAAGTGGTCTTAAACGTCCGAGTGTATCTCCGTAGAGTACTCCAGTTTTATTCACGAAGAAGAAGGATAGTAGCAGGAGATTATGCATTGATTTCTAGAAACTGAATCATAATCGGTGATGTACCTGATCAACCTTAGGATGCAAAGTTTTCCTTTAGACGGATTTATGGCTTGAAGATATTCCTAGAACTGCCTTTCGTATTCGTTACGGCCACTATGAGTGTTAGTGATGCCCATAGTATTGGCTAATGCTCTAAATATTTTATGGACTTGATGAATCGTGTCTCATCTTACTGTATTCATAGACGAAGGAGAGACATGAGGATCATTTTCGTTTTGTGTTAGAAATGTTGCATCAGAAGAGGCTTTAAGCAAAATTCTCGAAGTGTGATATTTTGGTTTGGACAAGAGACGTTCTTAGTTGATGGATTACTTTGGATCCTATGAAGATGACGAACTATGATCTGTGTTAGAATATTGGAAAGAAGCTGTTATGATTAAGGCATGGTCTACTTTCTCCACCCATCCTAGTTGTACTAAGATGTATAGAGATCTGAAGCAGAATTTTCGGATAGAATAGTATGAAGTTATTTGTGACTACATTGGTAACTATGTGGTTAGTGTGTTATGATTGAACTTCAGCATGCAAGGAAATTCCTTTAACCTTGGAATTTTTTTTAGTAATAGGATCAGAATTTCCATAGGCCTGTAACAAGATTTCCTCGCACACTTAAGAAGAATGATACAATTGGAGTTGTGGTGGATCGTTTGATTAAATTAGCTCACTTTTGCCTTTAAGAAAGGGTATTCATTTAGCAAGTTGGCAGAAATCCTTCGGCAGAAGATTATTCGATTTCATGGGGCATTTGCAGTGATTGTGTCAGAGATTCGCGTTTTATTTCACAATTTTTGGAAGAACTACAGAATGCTTGAGGAACCAGACTCAAGTTTAATATTTCTTTACATTCTTAGGCTGATGGACATAAGGAACGAACTATTCAGACCTTGTAGGAAATGTTTAGATCATGTGCTCTTGAATGGATGGAAATTGGGACGAGTAAATGTGACTGGTTAAGTTACTTACAATAATCGATGGCATGTAAGGGACAAAGGGATTTCCTTTCAAAATTTTGTATGAACAGAAGTGTAGAACCCCTTTTGGTTGGAATGAAGGCGGAGAGTTGCTTATTGAAGATACTATATTGATTGAAGTGACAAATGGAAAGTTTCCATTGCTTAAGAGAAGCTAAAGATACGACATAAAAGAGCTTGGAATTTTAACCCAGGTGTCGTGTGTTCTTAAGGTATTTCCGTGCAGAGGTGTTAGACGTTAGGTCCGAGATTCATTGGTCATTTATTACAACTCTTATCAGTACGGATATTCTACCCATCTCATTTAGCATTTAGATACGTCTCGATAATTCGATATGTGCTTCTTTGATTGTTAGTACATCTCTTTGGGTCGTTCAAAATCTTAGATAGAATTGTGAAGTTTTCTAATGTTTAGCATTACCTCCGTAATTTCCTTATATTTATATCACGTTCCATGTATCCCTATGACAGATTACCACTATCATCTGTTACATGTTTGTTTCGTATCCGTTGGATCAGATTCGTTATGATTTGTCTTTGCTTGAGGAGCCTGAGGCTATTTTAGATCTTATGGATCAGGTCATGAGAAACAAAACTATTTTGTTCGTAAAAACCCTTTGAGAGAATCATTCCAAGCATGAGGCTAGTTATCCACATTTCTTTTCATAAATTGGTACATATCTGTCTAATTTTTCGACTTCAATTTTACGGACGGAATTTTCTTTTTAGAGGGGAAGAATTATAACACCCTAAAATTTGGGATAACATTTTATTTATTAATTGATTTTTACCTTAAGTTAATTAAATAACTAAGTATTATAAAAATCACGTGTTAAGAAATAAATACAAATTATTAATCTATCGTCCTAATCCTAAACTTAAGATATCACATCCAACTCTATTTCCTTTTCAATTCCCACGATTTTAGAAATAAGACCAAGTAGTGTATCTTCCTCTCTTTTTTTTAAAGATACGTATGTACCTTGCCCTATTTTTTCTAAATGGAAATCACGATTCTTTTTTTACCCACACGTTTTTGACAGAATATATCAATCTCATTTGACAAATTGTATTCAAACCCATTTGTGTATATGTAGAGAAGATACATCATATCTTCTTGCCTTTAATAAAAACGTGGCATGCCATTCTTATACAGATCCCAACACGTTTTCTAAATTCTCATACAGCTCAGTAATTGCTTCCAAACAATATGAAAGCCTAAACAATCCTAAACCATGTTATTCTTGCATATTATATACGAGTTAGAGATTCATCCAATTCAAGTTCGAATCGGTATTTTGATTTTACGTCATGTACAAGAAGGTTTCTAGAGCTTGCATGCTATGTCGATTAGTGTTGCAGCTTTGGTCTCGTAGCAGCAGTTGTGTTTGGTTTTTATTCTCTTCGATCCTTCCTAGTTCAGCCCGAAGGTAATTCTTATCTTTAACTTTGTCACACATAACATACTATAAACATGTGTTATCTCAATCAGTCATACGTTAATTTAAGAACCCTAATATAAGCATGTTTTGGGTATTAAGGATATCACACGAATCTTGGTTAACATTGATGTCGCACTTGGTTTTCTTTCCTGTCGATCAGACCTGGTTTCAACCCTTGGTTATTAATCGTTAACTTTCTTCTGGGCATGCATGGGATACAGAATTTACAATGTCATACGTATAAATAGAAAAAAAAAAACCCAAATCGAATCATTCTAATAAGGTACGTATAGGTTGTGAGATAAAGCATGTTCAATGATGTTGAGGTAAACATACATATAAATTGGATTAAAGATCTTGGTCCGTTGGTTAGTGATATGGGCTGAATTTTGTGTCCATTGACCCGTATGAGTGTAGGATGTAGGTTAGGTTGTGACTCTTAATTTCGTTGTTAGTATTTGAGTTGGTCTTTTACTTGTACTCGTGATCTCGTGTGTTTCGAGCTAGTTTCGGGTATGTTCTATCCAAATGGTAGCGTATGGTTTTAAGGTTATGCATGCATGATAGATGGTGTAATTATAGGATGATGCATGTCTATACATTTGTGGTTTCGATAATAATTATGGAACCTTGCATTTAAATAGAGAATCAGTAAACTATTCTTGAAAGTTATGCATATTAGTAAAGAGTACATGTTTGGCTGTGTATGTACACGTGAGTTGGGTTCTTCGTTCATGCACAATTGGGTTTGAGTTGGGCTTCGTTGAATATTAGTGTGTGTACTCATGCGCGTATTGGTCCTCAAGTTAGTCCATTTTTGTCATATTCGTTCTTGTTAAGCCTCAAGTTATTGGATCATGCACCTATCTTTCAAATACATATTCACATGTTAACTATAAGTATCACCTTGAAGTTGCGTGTGTATACTAATAAGATATCAAAATAATAAGCACAGAAGATCACGTATCCATAAAGTATAGATCAAAGTCGTTGTAACTAAATGGACTTATAAATAATAAATGATTCCTTAATTCAGGTAGATTCGTTGAAGAAGGAGTGATTTGTGTTTCCGAGTGTGCGTTTATTTGCTTTTAAGGTACATATATTATTCCCCTTTATCAGTAAGGGTTTTCTCATGTCTTGTTTCGTTATGATATGGTCTGATTTGTTCGCTTTATCTTGTGACTTCAATATTCGTATTAAGACCCTTTAGCATCTTGAAATTCATTATGACTTCGTATGAAAACCGTTTTAAAAAGTAGACCTTAATAATGTTTTGGGGAAAACCATTATAAAAGACTTCTATGATATGATGTGATACTCTTTTATAAATGTGGAATGGATTTTATGAAAACAGCTTTTGATGGAATACTCTTATGAAAATTGCTTTTAAAAGTATATTTTTGTGAACACCATGTTTAAATGATTTTCATAACTACTTAATCTGTTGTACCCTAAATTTCCTTAAAGATTGCTTATGACTTGTCTTCCTAATTTTGATTATTTGATATCGTTGATCCATGTATGCTTCGTTAGTCATTTGATTATCCTTTCATGCTATATTCATTTCATATAGCTGTTGTCTTAGTCGGACAATTATTAATTGTCCTTCCTGCTTAATGTATACTTCGTTTGCCTATTTATGTTGCCCACATTTGTTTATTTTGTTAACTAGTCATGGGGGTTCCATTACCTTGCCATTGATGCACCAATGGTATTGACACTATATGTGGAGGTGTGACTTTGTCCATGGCGTTCCCATTTGTTTATATTGCTGTATATTTAGCGCACTTGACCCATGTATATTATATGTATGCTTAGTCTAGAACTTTGTATATGTATATCTGTTTTGCAGAGATCATATGGATGCATCCTAGGTACTTAGTTTTGTTATGATTTGGTTAATGGACTTGTGTGTGTGCAAAGTGCAATACACCCCATTTCACACTAGTACTATTGGAGTATGCAACTCCTATGTACAATTTGCTATGATATGATATATGTTTGTTAGTTGGGTATTTCCTTGTTATGATTGTTGTCCGTTTCATATTCATTGTTATGCTTTGATTCCATTATCATATATCCCATATTTCATTAATATCTTGCTCAATAGGTTCTTGTGGTTCCGTTTGACTTACTCGTTCATTTTACTACTTATTGTGACTTATGTTATTTTCATCCAGCAGATCCTTATGATTTCATTTCAATTATTCATTTACTTTAGTTATCCATTTGTATATATATGTTGACTTGGATTTTTAAGCTCAGGCGCATTTCTTTTCCTGTGGCAGGTTTAAGAAGGAAGCTGGGATTTCAGTGACGAGTGCTTAGAAGCTCTTAGTGGACCACCTTGATAGATTCCCATGGATTAATGATGGTTTTAGAGTTTTTCTTTTGGACTTAGTTTGTATTTTAGTTCGGAAGTTGTTATGTACCTTTGTAACCATTGTATTATTAAAGTCTTCCGCTTGCGTATGTTCTGTTTGACGCCATTAAATGTGACATTTGATCCGTTCTCGGATGGGGGTGTTACACACAAGATCCAACTACATAAGCAATTCAATCTGAACATTCCTCACAAGATCCACTAGCCACCAAGCTTCATAGACTGCACCAACAACATCATCACAGAAAGCTCACACTGCAGCAATTCATCCTTCACAACTTCATGTATCACCAACTAAGATGACAAAGACAACAACTGCAAGAAGGATGAGTACTGGTGATATTTGGGTCTAATTTCAGTTATGCATGTCTAAGTTATTGTCAAACAGCATGTTTTGTTAATTTCCTATGTTTGTAGACTTGGTAATTTGGTACTTGTCAAAAACTTATGTTCCTGGTTGTTCTTAGACTTGGTAATTTGGTACATTGTTATTATAAAACTTGTGGATTTGGTACTTTTCTATTATAAAAGTTGTGGATTTAGTAAATGCAGCTTAAATGCTACATTGTGGCTTCCTTGGTCAGTGAAGGTTAAATGCAGCTTAAATGTTAGTTTGGTGTTAGTTGTGATGGAAATTTATTACATCCAATGACTTAACACTTTGTCATATACCTCAAGTTGAAACTGCATTTTTCATTCATTGTAAAGCCAAAATACAACTTGATAGACTTGCTTACATTTTTTAACATAACATAATGTAACATATTGGATTTCACAATCACATAAACAATCACAAATATGGGCGTATAATTATATGGTTTTTGAGAGAGAAAGTGGGAGATTCTAGTAAGAGAAACTCATGGAAGGTTAGATTCCAAATGAACATCCAACCCTCTCCCTTGTGAGGAGAGGGCTATTTATACAAAGTAATACGCCCTCCTACGGGCTGTGGATCAGGCATACAATGGGTAAAGACCCGTCCTTCCTCCACGGTGTTGCACTAGACTAAACTATGCTAATAACTGACTAACAAGTAACATAATAAGTGGTATGTCTACGAGCTAACTTAAGCTAGATTATACTTGGGGTGACCGATGCTTCACAATAGAATTTCCAATTCCTAACAATCTCCCCCTAAGGGAGGTCACCCCATGATTTACATTGTGAATCCTAGCATTCTATTTAATCTTTAATCTTGAGCTCGTAGACATCAAAACATCAAAATAATCAAACATTGTGCTTCCTTGGTGATTTCATCATTGTTCTACTACAATGTATATTTCGTGGAGGTTATAGAGCTGATCCACATTGATGACCTTTGAGCTTTAATAGATATCATCAGCCACAGTTAATCTCAGCATCACCCATTGTTGTGTTGCCCGCATATGTTGTTGTGACAATTGGACCGACATGCTCACATTCTGGATCATGATATCTTCTTATCAGAGTAGCGGAAGCTTTAGTTGATTCATGATATTTACGGCAGCGTAGCAGAAGCATGGAGTGAAAAATATCAGAGTCATTGATGCACTAATCATGATTTCTTTGGAAATGAATGTGTTGTGTGAGCATGCGGCTATGGATTGACTTCTCCATTCTGATCAGCTGCAAACGTCGGGGTGTACCTGCATAAAACAGTTAGCAATAAAAGTGTACAAAAGTGTCTTTGATCACTTTCGTTGAATTGAGGTACACGACCCACGGTTCCCCGTTGATCAGTACAAGTACTGCCTGTGATTAGGTATAATTCCGAAGAATCTCCTTAACAGGGTTTCGCAGCTGCTCTAGCCGTTCTCAAACCGGAACATCTCAAAGAAGACAACACGGAGTGAGTGAACCAGTGAATTTGAGATTCACTGATTGATGAAAAAAGATTTGAAAAACAGTCGTGTACTGCTCAATAAAGTGTTTTAGCAATACAATGAAGGTTTTAAGAAAAATCAATTATCAATCATAAACACCTTTTAATTTTTGAAACATTAATACACAGTCGATGTGCTAGAGACAAGATTTTTAAGAACAACGACCGGTTTTTTCAAAGGTATCCGTCAATCCATAACCTGAACCAGGATTGATTCATAATTACGAATCACCCAATTGTTTCTGTTCAGTTGTCACATGGTTAATCTATTGGATAGATCTCACATGCCACCCACCAGGAGCTTGTTTGATGTTGGCTCCAGAAGGCTTTCCATCTTCATTGTGAATATGTTTTCCTATCACTCAGATGTTCTGGCAATACCACAAGGATAATGCGTAGGACTCATAAGATATAATCTCACATTCCACATTGTGTGAAACTGTGAGTCTTCAAGGATAATGTGTCCTAATGAGATTTATATATGATCTCGTGGCTCTAGACTCAAAAGTGCACATTTGGTTCCTTTGCCGGAGACTAGGGAGAGGGTCTCCTTCTTCAATATCAACAATCTCTAAGAGAAAGTCGATAGATTATGTAGGTTCCCCGTGAGAATGAAACAAGTCCTTTTAAGAGGAACTTGAGTGGCTTGGGAAGTTGTAGTGCAGTGCATCACTGGGTCCATGATGTCTTGTCTTCAATACCAGTGTTACCTTAGTAACCACCTGTAGCATATGAATTGAACCCGGTTTCTGCCATAAGGTTGAAATATTGGAGGGCTATTTCTTTTCACCCTTTTTACATTTAATTCTTTTTCATTCTTCAACCCCTTCAGTGCTTACCGAGACTTCATTACTAGAACCTTGTTGGGTTTATTCCAGTTCTAGCTCTATCTCAGTCCGCACTCTTCCCATATCTCACTTTCAATCGGTCTAACCAATCCTCTAATTGAAGAGTAATAGGACGGTAAAGAGGAGCGGCCTCCGTGTTGTTTTTTCATCATACCTACGGACTTCTACACTATCTAGTGGATTGTCCCTGGGTAGATCCCTCCGGTTCTGGCGGATCGTGGGAACTAATACCTAACCTCACCATCCTTATAACTCCATGCAAAAAGTAAAATGGTAGGTCTTTTGGTATAGTTCATTCTTCCATAAAACCAATTGAAAAATCATTTGGAAAATCAATCAAGGTACTTATGATATAATATCAAAGCATTTTGTACCTTAATTGTTTTGATCATTTAGAAATGCTCCCCCTCAACATGTGCACATGATTTTGAAATTGTTTAGCACATGGAGGCAAGAGTTCTTAGAACTAATTTCATGATCACAATTTCCTTAGAAAAAGCCATTTGAATTTCTTTGGTAAATTCTCCCCCTCAATATGTGCGTAGGATATTTGAAATCATTTTATCACATAGAGGTAAGAGATATTTTGAAGTACAACCACGATTACCAACATTTAGAAACCATTTAACACATGATCAAGGTACATTATGTTAAAACATAGAAGTCTTTGTACCTTGAAGGTTTTTATTTGTTTTGAAATGCTCCCCCTCAATATGTGCTTCGAGATTCGAAAAGAGTTTAGCACATATTAGAGAGCAGTATGCACTTTGAGACATAAATGGTCACCTTTTATCATCTTTCATATTTATATCACATTTTCTCCCCCGATCAAAAATTTCAAATCCTTTGAGATTTTGGATCTCAAGTGATTTAAATATGTATGAATTAAAACTTTGTAGGAGAAAAATGTGTCCGGTTTTATATGATCTGAAGTGGACTACACTGAAGTTCCCTTTTAGATAAAAGGGAAACCACAATACATAACCTAACACTACTACATACATTATAGTTGTTCATATTACATACACCACATTATACACATCAAAAATTCAAAACAGAAACTACTTTCGGAAGATGTCTTCATTCAGTTCGTTGAAGTAGTTTGTAATGACCTTCACGAAGTCTACCACCCACAAAACTTTCAAGGCTGTGATAAATCATTCTATTCTTTAATCTTCGTCCAATTGCAGTAATGAAATATTCACACATCTTCAAGTCCTGTTTAGACCAGAATCTAGTTTTGTTCCACGGCTTCATGTCAATCTTGATTTCCTTCACTCTTGAGTTCAATTCTTGTTCAACCATCCTGAGTGTACCATCATCGAACTTGTATAGCTCGCATAGCCTCATTAGCATTCTTGTCCCATATCTGTCGGTAAAGATGATGGCTCTAGGAGTGTCAATCACTTTATATTCGTGGTGAAATTCAAGTCCTAAGGCTTCCCATTGCGGTCTTGTTAGGTTGACGCAGGTCTGATAGCTTTCCATTCCTAGTTGAAAATCCTCAACCCTTATTCGAATGACCAAGCCTCTGATCCAGAGATTGACAGCAGCAGAGAGAGCTTTCTTCTCACGAACATGTAGGTGATCAAGGTGTCCTTGAAGGTTTAAAAGATAGAGATCTTCAAAGTCATTTGGCAGCAGATGTTTGAAGTCATTTTCTTCTATCACGTAATCTTTCAAGTCTGCTCTTCGAAGAACAATCTTCTTCAGATAATCATAGCCATAGATGGGAAGATTTCTATACTGACAACACTTAGAATCCGCAGCTTGGATCGAACAGCTTTGCGTCTTTTATCAGCTCCATGTCTTTCGATGTAGAATTTCTTCTTCTTGATCCACCAATGAGAAATGCCATATGAAGCCTCGATGTCATAAACATATTCTTTGTCAGTCCAGAATTGATCAGGTACCATCTGCTCAAGACTCGGATCTGAGTAGGTAGCAGCTTTCATCTTTGAAATCGATAAAGCTGGTCTTCTTTCAGATGTATGAGCACATAGATAGTCCAGGTCATGGTTGAAGAAGAACTCAGACTGAATGGTCATTTGTCCAGGTTCACCACCGAGAGGAAGAGGCTTGTTCACATTGAAATGGCTGATCTGCTCACTGACTTGATCACTCAGCATCTTATGACATTCTTCCATATGGTATTGAAGCTGATTGGCATCTGAGTGAAAGACTTTGACAATTTCGAATGCTTGTCCTTAAAGATCCTTTGAAGTGATGGACGAGATTCCCTTCTGTTCACAAAACCACTTTATAAAGCTGCCCATATCTCCTGTGATGTGAAGAAGAGAATCTTCAGCTGGGGCTTCATAGTTGGCAGTTATTGTAGAAGCCCAGTTGTTGCCAGGGATCATTGTGTCAGACTCTGGAATGGACCATGAAGGTTCTGGAGTTTGTGGTCTCTCTTTAGTGAGCCAGCTTTGAATTGTGTCTTTTGAAGGTGCAACTCTAGAGGTATTAGAGCGTTCACCTGACACGTATGCATCAAACCAATCATCTTCAGATGGCTTGGGGATATGTTTGGTAGATGCATCATCGTCATCGGATTCTGACTCTGCCATGACATAAGATTCTTCATGAAACACCTGGTCTTCTGGAATAGTGGAGAATGTGGGTGTAAACCTTGAATCAACCGTTGTCCAAGTTGCAGATTTCTTATGAGTTCCCTGATCTCCGGATGAACTAGATTGATTGGAAGGTTTTGGTGGTGATGATGGTGGTTGTGGTGGAGGTGTAGTGGTCGTTCCAGAAGATCCACCAGTACCAGAAGTTCCAGCTCCTCCAGTTGGAGGCGAGGGAGGAGGAGGAGGATCTTTAGGACCTTTACGCAACGTCTCCAACACCACAATCCTCCTTTTCTTCTTAGCTTCCCTTTCTCCAATGTCCTTCATAAATTGTATATGATTTTCGTGATTAATTGACACTTCAAGTGCTTCATATAGCTTCTTATGTACCTCATCCTGGTGCTCATTAGCATCGTACATCTTATCAGCCAAAACAGCTCTCATATCAGCAATGGGCAAGTCCTTGAATCGTTGAAGCAGTGGAGCCTGCATTGACCATTCTACAGCATCCTTAACTTCGCCTTCAATGACGTCTGCTACGCCTTCATCAAAGTTAAGGTGCTCCAACCTATAGACACGATTCTCGAGGGCATTGACAGATTTTGGCAGTTGTCTCTCAAGAGCTTCAATTCTTTTCACTTCTTTGTCGAGCAATTGATCTGATGTAAGTATTTGAGGTGGTGAAGCTGGTGGAGTTTCCGTGTCAGGATCTGCAACCATTGGTTCAAGAGATAGATCTTTAGCAGGATCAGGTGGTGGAAGTGTGGTTGTTTGAGCAGGTTTGGGTGGTGGAAGTGCGGTTGCCTGAGTAGGTGCAGACATATGAGGAATGGTTGATGAGTCTTGCTGAATGACGACTGTATACATGGACTCAGCTTCTTCTTTCTTATTACTTTGCTTAAAAAACTCTGTATCTGTGGGTTTGTCATTTAAGAATTGATCACCGAAAGAGAAGTATGTACCTAGGTTCTTCAATGAGGATAGAGAACCAGTAGACAGGTTTGGTTCTTCCAAGTGCATGTGTTCATCAGATCTTGACTCAAGGTTCTCTTATGAGTCTTTCAGCAATTCTTCTTCATCATTCTTATCTGATTGGGTATCACTTGATACATGTGTATCTTCCTGTGATTCGGATACCTCCTTTTCAGTTCCAGTTGAGCTGAAGATGATTCAATGCTTCTTTTCTTCAGCTCAAATTGGTTGGTAGTTCTTGACGGTGAAGAAGAGAACGTCAGAAGCATGTGAGCGGCTTGTTCAACATCTACACCAACAATCCCTTTCCCTTTGTCTTGTGTGATTGGAGTTGTTTGGCGTGGCTCTGGCTCAGGTTCTCTTAACACGAAACCTCCAACTGGTGGTCTCATGTTCAGGCTTTCCAGGCTTTGTTTAATTCCTTGTTGCAAATTAGCCTCGTCTTCATCAACCAATTGACTGTCACCCTTTGGTGTCTCAGTTCCCCCAACAATTTCCTTTTCCGCATCATTCTTTCTCTTTTTCTGCTTCTTTGAATAAGTGTCAGTAGGATGTGATATGTCACGTCTCTTCTTGGGAAGGGCAGCATATGAGGTCTTTGTACTGGAAGTGGACTTTGTAGCTTTGGGTTGTGATGGAGTGGGAGAGTCATCAACATTGGGTCTGGATGCCCTTTTCTTGTATAATTTGAAGTGATAAGTCTTCTTAATATCGTCAGTGAGAAGGACATCAGGAATTGGTAATCCAAAGATCTCTTTATTGACTCCTCTAGCAATATATTTGAGGTTACCCAGAACAAATTCATCCTTAGCATTATGGAGGACTGAATCACTCCTAGGATTGAAGTTATGAGTCTGTTGCAAGTACTGGATGACAAGTTTCGAGAATCTGATGCTAGGAATCACAAGTTTGTGTACTTTCTTTCTTCCTTGAGCTTGATTATGAACATTTGTTCTATCGGTGATGAATGTGTGCATTGACAACGAGAATTCTTCCTAAATGCGTTCCGAGACATTAATGTTCACCCCATTGACGAGACCCCATAGGATTTGCAGAATAGGTATCCTTACTTTATCGAACCCTGAGGTTTTGCCCGATAAGCATAAGTTGAGAATAGTTGTCATGGCTCTCCAAGGTTGATACATGTGTCCGGTGATGATATCTGAAGCCCTTGTTATGCCAACTTGATAACCCAAACCAATTAGAAAGACTATTAGCTCTTCCGCACTAGGTGGAGGGGCAGATTGTTTGGAAGGGTCACATGGTGTGATTCCTAGGGCCTTACTGAGAATGTCAGATGTGATTTCAAATTGCTTATCATCAAGCTTGCAGGAATAAGTGGCAGTGATCTTGTCCCAACTGATGGTGTTCCAAAATTGTTGTAGGTAAATGGAAGGGATCGTGCATTGTTTGGTTAGGGCACTAAAGAAGTTAGTGTTTTTAAGAATATCAATAGCCACCTTGAAGATAGGATTTTGTTGAATCCTTTCCATGTCCACATAACAGTTACTTTTCCCAATCTCTACCCATTTGTCTACAGGAAGAATTTCATTGTCTGTAAGAACTGTGGGTGGAGCAGAGGTAGCAAGGTTCTCAGATGAGGTTGTGATTGCCATTGAGGATCTAAAGAGACACACATACAACAACAGTGTTTGAGAGCATGTTAGATTAGACATGGTTAGCTAAACAACATTTAATGCAAACTCATGACAAAGACACAACGAGTAGCACACTTGACAGAGTACCCATAAACAGATTGAAATGCTTAGGAAATAGATTAAGTAGCATTAGTAATTTTCAAAGAAACAACTCCTTTTGACAAAGTTTTCGAGAGACAAGTTGTTAAAAACAAATTAGTTAAAAACAAAGTTGTTATAAAAGAATTTCATGAGACAAGATGCTATTATGGAAGTGTTATAACGAGTTGCTAAAACAATTTGTCATATCAAGTTGCTACAAGAGAAACTAGATACGAATTGCTTAAACAATAATGTTATATCAAGTCGCTAAGAGCAATTTGTCAATACAAATCGCTACAAGTAATCCTGAACCAAGTCGCTAGCATGAAATTATTCAGGATAAAAGTCAAGTAGCTAACCCTGAATAAAGTAAGTCGCTATCTATTAAATTTTGTACAATTGACACTTTCAGTTCATGAACTTATCAGATTGCATGCAAATACAGTTGATAAACACATGTTGAGTAATATGAGAAGTACCAAGATTGACATAACATAGATAAGCAATCTAACACAGAGGACATAACGAAACATGACTAAAACATGCATCAGCACACAATACATATCAAACAATGGTGCAGAGAGAAATAGAGATAACGGGATAACTTGCAATATTCTCCTCCTCAATCAATGTCACTAGTGAACATTGATTGAATTCTAACCCCCTGTTATAAAACAAGAGTATATCTTTTGTTCGAACTTCATCTATGATCCCGTGTCATTATTGAATGACATTTCTAGGAGCGTAGATGTTATCGATAACAAGAGATATATCTTTTATCAGATTGTGGGTAAAGATAAAAAAAATGATTTAATTAATTAAAAAAATGATTTTTGATTTTTGATTGATTTTTAATTAAAAAATGTGTTTTTATTTAACTAATTTGTACAAAGATTCATGAGAACAAGTCCTGATTCAAGTCGAATAGGAGTCAAAGTACGAGGTACATCAATTCTGACAAGCTACAATTCCTGAGTGAGCAATCTTCATTTCTGATGGAAACCGAGTCATTATGTTCATGATTGAATTGAGCCTTGTACCTGAAAAAGACTGAGGACACTTTGCACTAGAAGCACATGTAGTATTGCAAATAGATGAGTTAGTGACATGAGTAACTTCACTATTGGGTGTTGCACATTTTGATCTAGGAGTGTCATTAATAGAAATCCCTTTAGGTTCAATATTCTTGAAGAGTTTTCCAGTGGGCATCCACTTAAGGCAAGATATAGGTATGTAAGTCAGTTTGGATCCTGAAAACTTAAATAATCTACCAGTGGGAATCCATTTGAAACAACTGCTAGTGGATTTGGATGTAGCCACTTCCCTGTTTTGAATATTGGTTCTTTTGTAATTGGTTTGTTTCTTAGGGGATTGATCAGTCATTTGATGCTTCTTATAAGAACTAGACGAACTCCTAATATTCATGATCTTAGGACTTCGAACATTTAGCTGGGGATTGTTATTCATCATATCGGAATGAAGTAGTGAAGTGACTGGTTTTGACAAAACAATATTCGCATCAACTTGGGAGGCAAGCTTAGATTTCGATGGTTTAAATCTTTCAGTTCTAAAAGCATTGGGCTGCCTAACTACAGTACGTTTTGAGTTGTTCAGTACAATTGGCTTTCCCAAGGTTGATGGTTTTGCAAACTTAGTGTTCACCCTATTTCCAATAGATTTCCTAAGCTCATTTTTTAGGGCAACAATAGTGAAGCTCTTATCCTGAATTTGGGCTTTGAGGGCATCAATGTCTGTCAACAAGGAGTTAGTTTGATCTATCAACTTGAAATTGTTCTCTGATAAGTTCTTTCTTAAAGACTCATTTTCCCTTAATAGGTTGGACACACACAGAGCCAATTCATCATTCCTAGATTTAATCGTATCACTCACCTCATGGTTAGGATTGTTCATCCCTATATTTCATTTCTTATGCAGATCTGAGAGTTCTAATTTCAGATTGCATATGGTTGAATCTTTGTCCTGAATCTGGGTTTTTAAGTGGTTAATTTCAAAAAATTCTCGAAATTCTGGGAATTCCGGATTTATTCAAGTTTTTGTAGCAAGAAAACTTTCTTCTCTTTGTTGTATTGCAATTTCCAAGGAAATACAATGTTTTTCAAGAATTGAGTATTTGTTTGAAAGTTCATCATAAACCCCTTTTTCAACCATGTCATTTGTTTTAAAGATTTTAGATTCAGGCTTAACCAAGAAACATTTATCAATATCATGATCAGAGTTAGAATCAAATTGATCAGGTACATTATTAAATGCATTATGTTGATCAGTTAAGGATACCTCATCACATGACACCGGTTCATTTGCTGGTATGGCATCTGTATTTTCCTCATGCACAGCAGGAGGTACTGAAATGCAAGTTGTTTCAAGCTTTTCTGACTCCGAGCCTTTGTATTCAGTACAGTCGGTTTCATCATCCTTTATTGTATCTGATATTCTGCATTCAGCATCATCCGTTCTTTCAACTGATCCATTACCCGATTTATCACAACTTTCACTTAATTTATTCTGACACCCATTCAACACATTCAACTTATCATTCTCTTGAGCAGCTTCCTTAATGTACATTTCCACATTATCCATAAGTTGGATAAATGTGTTTATGAACTCACGAATTTCCATTCCAGTATGTTTCTTGAATGAAATTCCAGTCACTTGTTGATCAAAGTCTGCGGAATATTCCCCATTGATAAATGGCTGAAATTGGTTGTAGATTACTTGAAGTGCAACATTGGAGTCATCCATTAATACCTTCTTTTTGGTAATTTGAAGCTTCAGTTGTTCTAAGTTCAGCAACACAGTTCTTGTCAATGTGGATAAGTCCTGACGGAAGAGAGCACTGCATGTACGATCCCTAGTTGTGGATAACAGTTGTGTGAGGTGCTGATGAAGTAGTTGAAAAGACTCAATGTTGCATTCCATTTCCTTTGCATCATGTGTCATTAATAAGTGTGATTCTTTAAATTTTGACTCAGATTGTGAAGTGTTTTGATCATAAATTTCTGAATCAATCAAGGTAGTACATTCTGAATAGCAACCAGTTTCATTGTTCTGTGAGGTATCATAAAGTTCAAGTACTTTGGAGATTAAAGGGTCAGTGATGTAAGACATTGTGTTGATGGATATTAGATATGAGTAACTTGCATCAATTCACCAAATTGCTATAAAGACAAGTCGCTAATAGAACAACTCGCCAAGAACAATAAAACCAAGTCGCTATAAAATTTAGAACCAAGTCGCTAATCCCCAAGTCGCTAGGTAGCAACTCGCTAAACCTCAAGTTACAGTGAATCAAGTTGCTAAGACCCAAGTCGCTGAACACAAATCGCTATGGTACCAAATCGCTAAACAGTCAAGTTGCTAAGGAACAACTCGCTAAGTATCCAAATCGCTAAGAGACAACTCGCTAAGAACTATAAGTACAAGTCGCTAGAAATAATGAAAACAAGTCGCTACCCTTCCAAGTCGCTAGCCGTAGTGGAGAATCCACTAACTTGTACTGTTCGTCAGCTTGTCTCAATAGACAAGTCGCTACGATCAAGTCGCTACGACTAACACTGCAACTCGCTAAAAGTTACTGAAGCAAGTCGCTACGAAGAAATTTAACTTCGAGACTCAAGTCGCTACCATGAAAAACTTCAAAACCACACTTTTCAATCCAAAACAAGCCCAACCACAGTGATTCAAGCTTTTCAAATCAAAACCCAAGCACTTACAATGATTCTAAACACAAAAGTACACTCAAAATTCAAACTTTAACACAAGAAATGATCCAAATGATGCAAAAACCACTAAACTTTTTCAAACTCAAAAACCATCTAAAACCACTAGAAATCTAAGGATATGTAAGAGAGATGATCAAACCATGGCTCTTGATACCATTTGTAACATATTGGATTTCACAATCACATAAACAATCACAAATATGGGCGTATAATTATATGGTTTTTGAGAGAGAAAGTGGGATATTCTAGTAAGAGAAACTCATGGAAGGTTAGATTCCAAATGAATATCCAACCCTCTCCCTTGTGAGGAGAGGGTTATTTATACAAAGTAATACGCCCTCCTACGGGCTGTGGATCAGGCATACAATGGGTAAAGACCCGTCCTTCCTCCACGGTGTTGCACTAGACTAAACTATGCTAATAACTGACTAACAAGTAACATAATAAGCGATATGTCTACGAGCTAACTTAAGCTAGATTATACTTGGGTGACCGATGCTTCACAATAGAATTTCCAATTCCTGACACATAACCACCTAAACACTTAATTCAAGCATCAAGTTTCATATATTCACTATTTGAAAGCAAAAACAATAAGAAAAAATAACCAACTGATAAGCAACATCTTCTTCATCCTCTTAGCTTCAACATTTTTTTCTTTTGCTACCCTTTGTAGCTAATCCATTAAACACAACAAACCTGAAATTATTTTTGGAGCTCGCCCACACATAAGTGGATCGTACCAATCAATTATCCTATAATTTATTTCCTATTAAAAAAAATTAAAAATGAGGTCAAACATGAAATTAAGGTTTTTTTACAAAATTAATATTACACTTACTCTTTTTGCACAACAATAAAATCGTCTTCTTAGATTGATTGCAGTCCATGATGTTTGAATGGTGTATGGTGCTCCACAGTTATTGCATCAAACCACTGTTCATGTTTATGTGTGAATTAAGCGTTGTAACTTTGTTTGTGTGAAAGCAAAAGTGAAAAGGGAACATAAACTAATATTCAATTGGCTCGAAGCAAAGATACATGTTTAGATGTGACCAGAATCTCTTCATTTGCTGGTACTAGGGCGTCTTCATAGGCTTTTGGGGTAGCCTTGCACAATGTCGTGGAGAAGAAAAAAAGGAAGTATGCGTCAAAATGTGAGGACAACGGATACAAGTTCATACCATTTGCATTTTTAGACTTGGGGAATTCGATATGGAAGCTTTGGACACACTTTCACGTATTAATTCTATTGCCATTAATCACTCAAATAATGCTAAGACTAGTGTTTTTATCTTTCATAGAGTTAGACCTTGTATTCAGAAAGGAGTGGGAGCACAGCTTGTGTCTAGACTCCCATCCAATTTTATGTAAATTTATTATGTTTCAATAAAATAATAATAATAATAATAATAATAATAATAATAATAATAATAATAATTTCTTTTGGTTTTCTAATGAAGTGGCGTTTTATAATAAATAAAAAATAAAAAATAATAATAATAATAATAATAATAATAATAATAATAATAATAATAATAATAATAATAATAATAATAATAATAATAATAGTAAGACTAAAATACACCGTTGGTCTCTAAACTTGGTCATACGCTTCGCGATGGGACAAAGCTGGCATTTATCATCGCGGGGAGTCCAAAACATGGGTTTTTAATGCCAAACTAGTCCCTTGACCACTAATGCCAAAGTCAATGTCTGATTTTTGTCATGTAGTCGAGGGTATTTTAGTCCGTACACATTTATACTTTTGTCCCCATTGTTAATCCTTTTGGGTTTTCTTCATCTTCAACCCAGAAATTTTAAAAACCCAAAAATTTATACCACTCCAGTTAACTCCTTTTTGGTTTTCTTCATCTTCAACCCAGAAATTTTAAAACCCACAATAAAGATGTGCGTGGAATGAATTCTTCTTGACAGTGAGTGCTTCATTACCATGACCTTTAAAATGGATATTTTTCATATTAGCAGCACTATTGACATTTAGCAGGTATTATTAACATATTCTAATCATGTAATATTAATGTAAATATAGCTTCAGGTGTACCTCAATTTCACCATGATATTGAAACGGTTGGACCTTGATTTACGTAAATCAGAATGGCCATCCTGGTTGGAGAAATGGACGAATTCCTGTATATCAATAATAGATATTAGGTTAAATTAGCACTATGACTAACAAACTCTGGTAGAATTTCATCAGCTCAAAAGACATCAAATGTTTGTAATCTCGTTTATAAGATGACAAGACAGGCTAATCCAGTAAATGAACTTCAATATGAAACAACAAAAAAGAAAGCAATTCACTCAGAATGAACCATAAGAGTGTCACAGAAAGAAGCTGCATATAATCTCAAGAAGAACCGAGTCGGCTGGTTTCGTCGAATTCGTTTGCGTTTGATTGTGTCAATGACCAAGTTGTTGAAAATGGGAATGTTGCCAAGGTCGGTGAGGAGGATCTGAATTATGGATCTACCGATGGTATTAAGGAGGTGCAATGTAGTGCATTTGGTACGGATGGTGCGCATGATAGTTTTAATGTCGATGAACCTGATTTCTTTAATGGATTTGGTGACGGGGTTGACTAGATGGGGAAAGGGGGTAACTTGCTTGCTACTGAATCGGCTAATGTGGTAAGTAATTCGTTACATGTGAATAATGTTAATGATTATTCTCAAACGGGTCACTAGAATTTTAATGATTATTCACAGCAATCTGCCAATACGGCGGAACAAGGTACGGATCCGAATAGTAGTCAATACTGGGATAATCTTTATCCTGGATGGAAATATGACTCAAATACAGGAGATTGGCATCAAGTAGATGAAGGTAATAATGCAACCTCACATGCACAAGACGCGTATAATGCTGCTGATTGGACTGCGTCCAATGAGAAATCAGAGGTTTTGTACTTGCAGCAATCTACTCAATCTGTTGCCGGAGTAGCGGAGACGGGGACGACTGAAAGTATCACAAACTGGAATTCGGTTTCTCAAGTCGGTCAAAATAACGAGAGTTCAACACAATGGAATCAGGGATTGTAAGATAATAATATTACTGACACGGGTTATCCCTCAAATATGGTTTTTGATCCTCAATATCCCGGTTGGTATTATGATACGAATGTCCAGGAATGGCGTTCTTTGGATGAGTATAACTCGCAATCTACTGTCGTAGCTCAGGACCAGGTCGCCAAAAATGGGTTTGTTGAAAGTAATAACGAGTTGGAACAAGATAATAACTGGAATAGTTCTTTTAGCAACGTTGAACAACCGAGTTCAACAATATGGCAACCTAATGTTGTTGATAATAGAAACAACCAACAAGTAGCAAATAACTATGCCAATAATTCTTATGTCGATAAGCATGTTACTCAACACAAATCTTGTACAATACAGCCCCAATTTGCTTAAGTAATTGGTTTAGAGATGAAGATATTCACAAGCAACAAAAAAATAAAATGAACCGCATACCAGAAACAAGTGTGAAGATGAAGAAAACCAAAAACGAAAGGTACGAATCTCGGGGTTTGGATTTGGGGGTTGGTATTTCTACCGATTACTCTACTTATCTAATTATCTAATTAACTAAGCTAGGGGTAGTCTATGTCTATTGTTGTGTGCTCGTATGATGATTAAAAATGTATTTACTTAGGTTTTATTACTCCCTAATTATCTCCTATTGATGGTTGAATTGTCACGTCCTTGTTCTTAACGTGTCTCTAAGGTCGTAGGGTATGCGTTTATCGCTAACTCTTTGAAGCTACCAAAGGTTAATGACTAGAAAATCTCTAGGATTCATAAACTTAACACTAAGGTATTCTTTGGATGTTTAGCCTACAATGACTCTAGGTGATTATAAACTAAGGTTCAACAAAGATTAATCAAGCATTAATAACACAACGAATGACCTATCGTAATACTAGGTCAATCACAATTAAGATAAGAGACAACCAATCAATATTCAATAACTAGGTTTCTGATGAGTGTCTAAATACTCATCATTTTTGTACAAAATAAACTGCAAAATCATCTGAAAACACTCAGAAACACATCAAAATGATCAAAATATCACAAATCCGTGTTTTATGTGTTTTAAATACAAAAATATCAAAATCAGATGAAAAACATATCAAATTTGCAAAAGTTGCAGTTTTAGTCCCCCAAGTTTCAAAAGTTGTCAAAAACAGTCCCTGAGCACATAATTTCAAAAGAAAAGTCACCAAAGGTCCTTTTATAATTAAAAGTTGTCAAATTTAGTCCTTTGGTGAAAAATATCAAAAAGTTTGAGAAAATTACAAGTTTAGTCCTTCAACTTTAAAATTTGGCAAAATTGGCCCCTGGAAAATGGCAAAATGTCAGCTTTGGTCCTTGTACTTTTGGAACTTGTCATTTTCAGCCCTTGGAATAACTTTTCTGAATTGGCAGATATGGTCCCTTGATTTTCAGATTTTACACCTAAGGTCCTTGTCAATTAAATCCTTTAAACCTTATTTTGGCCTGGTCATAAACCTTGACCCCCTGTCATAATGAATTATGAACCCCCCTTTTGATTATTAACCTCTGGTCAAAGATCTGGTCAAACCACCATGGCGCCAAAAGTCATCACTCTCAACTGCTATCCTGCAAACAAGCTACCATCCCATTCCCCCCTCCTCCATCCACTCAAATATGTTCCCCACTCCACAACTAACATCCAAAGAGCATTTAATGAACCTTCCCCCCCCCCCTCACTCAACCCCAATTGGATAAAAGGAGATTTGGCGCCAAAACACCATTTAAACGGTTATGATCAGTTTTGAGCCATCCAATGGCTAGGATTGGTGGGATTTCATCAGAGAAGAGAGAGAATGAGGTTGGGTATAAAAGAAAAGCAAAAGAAGAAGTGAAAGGCAGTTTTTAGTTTTATAAAATTTAGTTAAATGTCGTTTTTAGTTTAAAAGTTTTATTTAAGTTGTAAGACTGTTTAATTTTGTTAAATTGTACTATCCTAAGTTGTTTGATTAATATAAATCAGTTTCAAATTCCAATTTCAGTCATATGATCATTTCATATTGTTAAAGTCCACTGTTGCAATTTTTATTCTCAAAGTCTTGTGTTTAAGCTTCATAAAGCTTCTTTTCAAGTTTATATAAGCCTATACAAGCTCCTTATAGCTTGCTATAAGCTTAAGTTTAAGTTTTAATCACTTTTGAAATTTGGTCAACCAAAGTCAAACAAGTGCAAAAATGATGCAGACTTGGTAAATGGTTGGTGCAGACATGGAATTGGGTTGAATAGTAGCTAGTTGGATTGGATTATATAGGTTAGTGGTTCATGGTTCACAGTTTGCAAGCTATAGCAGCTTTGGACTTTTGTAAGTCATTTTCAAGTTTTTATGCATACTCAGTATTTGTAGTTTAAACTAGTTAAAATCTGTTCCAATAGTTGTATTTAAGTTGCAGTAGCTTAGTTTGATCATTGTTGTCAGTGGGATCATTGTTTAAACCTGTTTTGTTTGCATATCAGTGTACTTAAGGGGTGTTTGGTTTATGGTTTAACCTGCCCTTAAGGCTTGCTCAGTGGGTTATTATTATTAGTACTTGTTTCTTAAGTATATTGGAACTCATTCTAGTCTAGGTTTGGGTCTGCAAGACCACAGAAGTCAACAATCTCTTAATACTGATCTAAAATCTGTTTCTGTCATAATCAGTGGGTATCAAATTAGCTTATTGGCTTAGGATTAAGTAGATCTAGCTTGCCTTAATCATCTTTAGTCTCTAAACATCAAATTCAGTTAGTGACATTGGATCAAATCTCATCAAAGTCAACATAGAATCTGTTTTCAAAAAGTCAAAAGTCATGCCTGAACCAGTTTTCTCAGAACTTGCAGAGCTTGTGTAGGTCTCAAATCAGTGAATTGGAGTCTGTTATTTGGCACAATTGTAGCTAGCCAGGTGGTGTTTAGGACTGCAGTGTTAGTTTTCTGATTAGCTTATTGGTTGTGCTTAAGCTCAAACCAAGGGGGTGATTCACTGTTTTACCTAGATAAGCAGTTTGATTGGATCACTGTTCTGATCTTATTACTTGTTAGGAGTAGGTACTTTCAGTAGTAATTAGCTTATTTTAGCTCTAGTTAGCCTTAGTCACTGTTTGGTTGCATTACTAGCTTATTTGCTCTTATTTAGTAGCTTATTTTGTCAACTGTTGCACTATAGCTTCCATATTTCACACATAACCTGCTAGTTTCTCATTTTTCACAGATTCTTATTATCATTTTAGATTTTTCCTGAAATTTTTATAATTTTTGGTCTTTATTTACTATTTTTCTCAATTTAAATTAGATTTTAATCAATTTTAATTAGCTTTTATTAAAAATAATTGAGAAAAAGCTCCAAAAAATAAGTTTTCAATTTTCTTAGGTTTAGATAAATATAAAAAGCCAAAAAAGTATTTTTCCATATTTTTCTTAGTTAAATTTGTATTTTTAAATAATTTAATTAGTTTTAAATAGTTTTTAATTCATAGAAAATAGAAAAATATTCAGAAAAATAAAAAAATAGTTTTGAAAATTCTATTTTGATATTTTAGACTTTTCCAATTCATAATTTTATTTTTCTAGCTTTATTTCCTATTTTCTTGTATTTTAGGTAATTATTAAATAAGTAAAAATAGTTTTTAATTAATAATAATTAATTAAATAGTTATAAAAATAGTTTTATTTTTCTAAAAAGTTTCTTTTATTATTAGGGTTGTAAAAATATCATTTTCACATTTTTAGGATTAATATTGCTTTAGCTTCACTTTTTAATTTGTACGTCGCGTAGATTTTAATTTCAGTTTTGTAAAAACATAAAAACAAAAACATCATTTAAATTATAGTGATAGCGTTTATTTAATAGATTTTATCTTTTTAACTCTCTTTAATTTGCATTTAAGCCGTTTTAATTTGTTGGCTTTTTCCGTAGTTATAATCTATTCACAAATCCCTTTATCGTTCAAATTCCTCGATCACTAAACGTTTGATAATCCATTGCACAACTCGCTGGGACATAACGACCCGGGGAAACACTATACTCCTCAGATCTTCATTGAGTTCGTGTTCAAACTGTTTTAAGGTTCTTACGGTCTGCCATTCGCAAGTGGCAGGCTTGTGTGAGAAACCTTGACGGTTTTGCACGCATCAAATTTTTGGCGCCGCTGCCGGGGAGCTGTGCTAATTGTCTTCCGTCTAGCAGATTAGTTGTTTGAATACTCACTCATTTGTTCATATCATCCATATCTATCTATATATATATCCATATTATTATTAAAAAATCCAAAAACCCAAAAACATCCAAAAACGTATAAAACACAAAAATATTTTTCTTTTGTTTATATATATGTATCAAATATTAAAAATACAAAAAGATTCGTCGTTTTCTTTAATAATAACAACTTAAAAGATTACCACCGCAAACCAAGGCAGTGCACTACCTAACTGGGGGTGCGACCATAATAAGTTCCCGAACTAAAGATATAAAACTTGCCTTTGTGTCCTTGTGATTGGTGTACCTTTTTCAAAGAAGCCATTCATTTTGGATTATTGGTTAAGTTCACTGTTGTTTTGCCTCGATCTTGTGTTAATTGATTTTGTTGTGATATCGACGTTTCAGAACCAGAAAACCCTAAAGATTCTCCTCACCCCATTTTTTTTTATAAAACGTCTTCATAATTCTCATTCTCATCTGAAATATCTTCATAATTCCATTTCTCTCCTTAACTCTGAGAGTCCTTAGAGTTAACTCTAGTGCATGCGCACTCGTTCTTCTAGATCATTGAGTCCTTTGCGTGATCTAGCAGAAATTCCAAGAAGACGTTCTCGTAGGCGTGCTGCCCAAATAGTCGAACCCGAGATTCGTACTATTTCTAACAACACCATGGCAGACGAACGTACTATGGCGGAAATGCTCCAGGCACCCACCGAGGGTTATGGAGATGCCATCGTTTTACCAGTTATCAATTCTGATCACTTCGAATTGAAGACACATTTGATCCAACTTGTGTCTACAAATCAATTCCGCGGGTCTGATCGAGACGACCCGTATGCACACATCCGTTGGTTTAACAAGTTGACTTCAACTATCAATTTCAAGGATGTGCCACAAAAAGTGATCAAGTTGATGCTATTTCCATTCTCACTTGAGGGGGCAGCCCGGATTTGGCTGGAAAAAGAACCCCCTCGATCCATCGAAACTTGGGAGGATCTTGTTCAAAAGTTTGTCAACTATTTCTTTCCTCCATCAAAGACGACTAATCTGAAAAATGAAATTTCTGGATTTCGTCAAAATTTCAATGAAAATTTTGGAGAGGCATGGGAGAGATTCAAAGATCTCCTCAGGAAATGCCCCCATCATGAATTCACGGAGCTTCAACAAGTCAATATCTTTTACAATGGGTTGAACGGTAATGATCAAGATTCCTTGAATGCAGCCGCAGGCGGCAATATCTTGAATCGTAAACCTAAAGATGTGATTGAGATTTGCGAGCAAAAATCAAAAGTTCCTATTTCTCGCAACAAAGTCAATGTTCCGAACACTCCTGCTTCTTCATCCGGTAACTCTTCTGAGTTAGCAGCTCCATTAGCCGCTCTAACGGACATCATCCATTGTATGATAAAAGAGGTAAAGGAAATCAAAAGCGAAATTCATAAGCCCGAACCAGTCAAAGCTGTAAACAAGGTGTGTGAAACTTGTAGTGGTCCACATGCGTATTATGATTGTCAAGCAACCGATGCTTCCTTTTACCAAGCTCCCGTAGTGATGAGTGTCTAAATACTCATCATTTTTATACTGTTAGAATGCCAAAAACATCTGAAAACACTCAGTAATGCTTCAAAATGATAAAAATATCACAAATAAGTGTTTTATATGTTTTAAATGCAAAAACATCAAAATCTGATGAAAAACGTATTAAGTTTGCATAATTGGCAGTTTTAGTCCCCCAAGTTACAAAAGTTGTCAAAATCAGTCCCTGGTAATTCAAAAACTTGTAAAATATCATTTTAGGTCCTTGGGATTCAAAAGTTGTCAAAATAAACCCTTTAAAGTTTAAAAATCACAAAATGACAACTTTAGTCCTTTAACTTTGAAAATTGTCAAAAATAGTCCTTGGTTAATTTAAAAAGTGAAAATTATCAAGTTTTAACCTTGTTCTATTAATAAATGGCAAAAATGGTCCTTATGATAAAACTTTTTGAGAAATTACAATATTGGTCCCTATAGTTTCTAAATTGACAATTTTGGTCCCTGGATTTGTAAAAATGGAAATTAACAACAAAAGTCCTTGTTCTATTATCACTTGGCAGGTTTAGTCCTTATGAGAGCTTGGGGAAATGTTCAAATCCAGCCCTCAACTTTGGCTAAATTACATGATTAGTCCTTGTGGTTACTTAGCTAAACAAGCCAAACGGATCCAATATATAAACAAGCCCAAATCCAGTCCAAATAACCTAACCCGGCCCAACTTTTAAATTTGAAATAAAACCGCTACCACTGTAGCTTGTCTCCCTCACCCCTGTAAACCTGAAACCAGGTGGTTTTTACCACCTCACCACCACTTTCCACCTCACCTATCTTATCCCACCAGCTGTTTTACATCTCCCCTCCACCTCCATATCCTCCCAAACCCAATTAATGCAGAGAAACTACTCAAAGACTTTTTGGCGCCAAAAGTTAAATGGATGGCTAGGATATGTTGCAGTGATCCAAAGGCTGATATTATTGATGGGATTTGACTGAAAACTCAAGTGGAACTCAGAACATTATAAAAGAAAGAAGAAGGAGAAGGATACAATGACTTTGGCCTTAAGCCTTAGTCAAGTAGTGTAGTTTTTAAAATGCTTTCCTTTAATTTCATGTCTTTTACATTTCAAATGTTGTAATCTCCTTTAAATTAGTGTAAAGAACCTTTAAGTTTCAGTTAATGTCAAATTAATTTCAGTTTTATGTTTTTTATTTAATTCCTTTAATTTTCATGTTTTTCAAATTCTTGTTAAATAGTTGTTTGATGGATTCTATAAGCCATATAAGCTGATGACAAAGCTTTAAAGCTTTTAGAGACTTAAAAACAGCTATAGTCTTTTAATTCAGAAAATCAAGAAAATCAATGAAAAACCAAAAATCTTGGGTTAATGAAGAAGATGGTGAAGCAGGGTTGAATTTGGAGTGCTTTGGGTATTAGGAGCTTATTGGTAAGCTAATAGGTGTAACCTTGTCCATTTGTTCTACATCTCAGTCCTTTTCTCAATTGTAAGCATTTTCTCTTATTTTTGCATTTTACTGTTCCTATTTATTATATGTTGTGATTTCTGTATTTTTATGCTTATTTGTTGTTGTTAAGTGTTTTTAAACTTTAATATTAGTTGTTTATGTTTTGGAATTACTTGTTGCAATATTTCAAGTTTGGACTGCTTATAAGCCAATTTTTGATAATCCTAGGTAAAACATGTGTGACTACTTGTTTTTACTAAAAAAGGTCCTAATTTAACCAATGAAACCCTCTGGATTGGATTTTAAAGGTTTATGTAGTCTTACATTTTGAAATTCTCAAAATCAGTAGTTTTTAAGGTTGTTTGGAATTGCTAGTTTTAACTGTTATAGATATGATTTGAGTTGTTGCTTGTGCTTGCCCTGTGTTTCTTTAGTGTCTATAAACTTATTTCAGTCAAGAAATCAAGTCCTCATTAGCAAAAAAGTCAAAAATTACTTTGATCTTATTTCTATGGCTTACTGTTGGATTTTACAAATCCAAGATCTTGATTTTGTGTTTAAAAGTTGATAATCTTGCTCTATTCAGTCTTAGTTCACTTCATAACATCATAATAAGTGTTTAAGATCAGTTGAAATCTCACTTTGGTCAACTTTTAGTTTTTCTTCAAAAGTCAAATTTCTCATTTGGTCGATTTTGAATAAAATGGATCTTTTTACTGTGTGTTTATTAGTGAGTTTTAGCTTTTAATCTTTTAGGTTATTCTAGTCTAGTTGCTTAAGAAAATCACAAAAATATTAGTTTTCCATTTCTTAGCTTTTATAGTGCTTATTTTATTGCTTATTTTTAGTACCTGTTCTGTTACCATGCCCTGTGCACAGCTTATGCTGTCAAGATCATGAGCTTGCACAAGCTTGTGGTTTTGCCCTTAGCTTGTGTATTTTACTTATTTGTATAGCATTTCTGTCCTTTTTATTATGTTCATGCTTATTTTTCAGTTTTCAACTTATTTGCATAGCTTAATCATTCAATCTTTTTTGTCCCATCTCATCCACTTCACTGAAGCAAACAGTGAAGTGGAGTTGTTATCAAAAGCTTATAAAAAGTTCCTAACTGAGCTTGAGCTTGTGAGCTTTGGCTTTTCACAAAGCCAAGAAACCATAATATTTAGTTCAGTGTTAGTTGAGCTCTTATTAGCTTATTTGATAAGTCTTGTGAGCTTGTGTTTGCCCATTCCTACAGTTCAAACTATAAATTTGCACCATTTTCACAAGCTCACACCAAGCTCATTTGTGATCTTAAGCTTGTGTGGCCTGGCTTTTTAGGAAGCCTAGCAACCAAACTTCATGATCCTGTGCTTCACTTTCACCTTGTAGCTTACTTACATAGGTTGCAAGTAGCTAGAACTTATCATCATTTCATCAGTGTATGCTGAGTCTCTCAGTATGTACTGAGTATATTATAGATTCTTCATAAGCTCACAAAAAGCTTATCCTGTTGACCCAGCTTGTGAAATTAGTCTCTTTAAAAAGCTAACCAGCTAGTTAATAAGGTCCAGTGCTTAAAACCCATTTTGTAGCTTATTGAGTAAGTCTGCAATAGGCTTTTTGTTTGTCCCATAACTGAGTATATAAGTATACTCAGTCAATTCATAGCATTTTCATAAGCTTCCTACAAGCTCACTAGTGGACCCCACTAGGTGAGCTTGAGCTTTTTGGAAAGCCAACCAGCATGTCTTGCTACCTCAATCTCTACTTTGGCTTTTGAAGCTTATTTACTGAGCTTAAATTGCCAAGACAAAAGATAGCAGGGGTGTTTGGATCTACAGTGCACTGGAAGTGCTTATCTGCTTATTTCAAGCTTATTTGCCAATTCCAGTGTACAAGCTTGTGTATATTAGTCCATTATACTTGTATAAATATAATTTTACCTTTGGTTTACACTTTATAGCTTTTTCAAGCTTATTGTGAGCCTATGAGTTTACTGTGAGCCCATAAGCTCAACTGAATGACTAATAAGCTCATAATATGCTTATTTCTTGGTTTGTAGCTTTCCATTTTTCTTAATCTTGTTCATATTACATATATATACATACCTTTTTCCTTTTGTTTCCTTTGTTAAGCTTATTCAAAGCTTATAAGCCAAACAGTGAGTTAAAAGCTCACTGCATAAGCTTATAAGCCAAGAATTGCTTATTTCTTGGTTTGTAAAGCTTTTAATTTATTAAATGAACTTAATATCTGTATATATTTATGTCCTTAAAAACACAAAAGCCCAAAAATAGCTTTAGCAACTAGTGCTAGCTTCTATGTGGGAGCTTATGGCTTATTTGGCCATCTGTTATGGAAATAAGCTCCAACAGAGCTTATTTCCAAGTTTTGAAAAAGTTGGTTTTATTAAAGTTCCATATTTTAGCTTGTTATAAAGTTTTGCAAAAAGAAAATAAAAAAAAAATAAAACAATTGGCAAAAAGGGGGTAGGCAGGCTCGAACCTGAGACCTCCCCCTTTGGGAGCGCGTTAGTGTGTACCTGGATACCAATTGCCCTTGGGACTTGTCTCGGTCATACTTTGCACAAACAAATATATAACCTCCTTTGTTCATTTTAGCTTATACGAGCCTAAGTGCTTATTTCTAGCTTATTTAAGCTAGCTTTTTCAAGTTTTGTATTTTTCTTATCTTAGTATTAGTATAAAGTATTTTCTGTAAAAAGTTGAGATTTTTCTCTATAGTTTTAGTATTTTTAATAATTTTATTAGTGTAAAAACTTAATTAAATCATAATAAATAATATAAAAGTCTAAAAAATATAAATCTTTTTTGTAAAATTTTCTTTTGTCATATATTTTGTAAGAAAATTAGTTTTATACTTGTAGGACTTTTATTTCATAAATTTTACGTTTTTGCTTGCGCTCCAGCACCGTTTTCGTAAAAAACGCTCGTTTCCATTTTAAATAACGTTTTTAAGTAATTTAAGTTTACGTTTTAGTTAATATAGTTTATTTAAGTTATTTTATTTTATAAAATCATATAAACGTTCATCGATCTGTAAAAATAGTGATAGCGTTTATTTAATAGATTTTATCTTTTATTTTCTTTTAATTTGCATTTAAGTCGCTAAGACATGCAAATCTCTACTATAGTTATAATCGTTTCTAGGTTTCTGATTGTACGTTTTTATTGACATAGCTGTGACAGAGCTATTACTATTCACATTCAGAGTTAGTCAATCAGATTCCTGTTTTTGTACATTCTATATCATTTCAGCATTCACAAGTCATTGTACCAGAACATCATGCCTCACCAGGACATAAACGATCCAAGGTTATTTTTAAACCTTGGTAAAATTGCATTTTTCTCCCGGGCTGTCTAGCTTTTAGTATCAGTCATTCACAAGTGGCTGGGAAATAAAGTTAGTTGGTTCGGGAGAAATCACGTAGCTTCGGTAAACCACAATCAATACCGACCACAGGCTGATCCTCACTACCGTGCACCTAGCGGTATGACACCACCTGGTTTTCCTCCCGTGCAAAACCATGGCAATCAGAATCGCTTTGTTCCGAATCAAGGACAAAATTTCAATAACTCTCAAAATTTCAATCAAAACCGGAACAATTTCAACCAACCTTATCAAGCTCCTAATCATCAAAGTTATCAACCACCTCCTCAAGCTCCCATGCCAAATGACTTCATGAAAATGACTGAGGCAAACATGCGATCAATGCAAACTCAGATCAATAACATGAGAGGTGAGCTAAAAAGGGAAATTGATACCACATTATCTCGGCAGACAAATGAGTTAAAGAATATGATGAGCAGTTTCATGAACATGAATATGAACAAAGCTTCATCATCTTCTGGAGGACTCCCAAGCAATACTATTCCCAATCCTAATGCCGAGTTGAAAGCCGTCACCACTCGTAGTGGTAAGACGCACAATGGACCTAAGACTCCAATGCCCCCTCCTCCTGTGGCATTTAGTCAAGTTACCAAGGAGACAACGGACAAGGTGCATTATTCAAGCCCACGAAGTACCGCACACGTCCCACCTTCGGTAGTCCAACCTTCAATTCCGGAACCCGAAGTTCCGAAGAAAAATCCTGAGCCAGAAATGCCTTCCATCCCGGCTCAAAAGTCTAGTCAGCTTCCTTACCCATCAAGAATGAATGATGAGAAGCTCAAAGACAAAAACAAAGAGCAAATGGAAAAATTTTTCCAAATCTTCAATGAGCTTCACTTTGATATAAGCTTCGTTGATGCTCTCGTTCTAATGCCTAAATTTGCATCCACGCTTAAAGGCTTACTCACCAACAAAGATAAACTATCAGAGATGGCTAAAACTCCTCTCAATGAGCAATGCTCAGCAGCCATTCTTAATAAGCTTCCCGAAAAGCTTGAAGACCCTGGCCGGTTTTTAATCCCGTGTGATTTCCTGGGGATGTTTCAATGCTCCGCCTTGGCCGATCTTGGCGCTAGCATTAACCTCATGCCACTCTCAGTATGGAAGAAACTGTCTCTTCCTGAACTTTCATCCACTCGTATGACACTCGAGCTAGCGGACCGTACCGTAACTCGTCCACTTGGGATAGCTGAGGATGTCGTGATGAAAGTGGGAAAATTTCACTTTCATGCTGACTTTGTTGTAGTAGACTTCGATGCAGATCCTAGAGTTCCCCTTATCTTAGGGAGAGCTTTCTTAAGAACGAGTCGTGCTCTGATTGATGTGTTTGTTGAAGAGTTGACCATACGGGTTGACAACGAAGAGCTCACATTGAATATCAACCAGAACTCTAAACCTCTGTACAAACAGAGTGTTGCCACAATTGATCAAAAATCTGAAAGAATCAATGCAACACTCTCAAATTTCACGGTTAAGAGTGTTCACCAAAAACGTGCTGAGCTCAAAGCTTTGAAAATTACCCCTGGTTCAAACAAATGGTTTGAAAGTTGTACCAGGGAAGTCAAGAGTGTTCTTGATGATGATGATGATGATCTAGAATCGGAGACTTCATCGGAAGTGGTGGAAACTGCTAGCTCTAAGAGCACACCACTTGTCCCACCTCCGGAATCAGTTTGTCGCATCGAGTTTGTTAACTCTGTGGATGAAACTACACTTTCTTCAGTTTCATCCGGATTGGATGATGATGATTGTGATCCAATGGGAGACATTCTTCCCATTGAAGAATTTCTCAAAAATGATCCATCATCTCCTAGTCTATTTAATTCTAACTCTTCCACCCCTTCTCTTACTCCGTTTGAGGAAAGTGACTTCATCTTGGAAGAGATTGAAGCATACTTGTCTAGTGATTCGGTTCCATGGGAAATTGATCATGCTCCAATTGATATCGAGGGAGATATTCTTCTCATTGAGAAGTTGCTTAATAATGATCCATTATCACTCCCTCCCATCGAGCTTCATAACAAGGAAGTCAAGTCAGTTGAGAAAACTGAAGAATTTCCTGAGGTTGAACTTAAGGACTTACCACCTCATCTCGAGTATGCATTTCTTGAAGGTGATGATAAATTACCCCTCATTATTGCTCGAGATTTGAGTGAGGATGAAAAGACTGCTCTCATAAAGGTCTTGAAGTCACACAAGCAAGCAATTGCTTGGAAACTCTCCGACATTAAGGGTATCAACCCTGAGTTTTGTACTCACAAAATCTTAATGGAGGATGACTTTAAACCAGCAGTTCAACATCAGAGACGAGTGAATCCAAAAATCCATGATGTTATCAAACAAGAGGTTCTCAAACTTCTTGATGCAGGATTGATTTACCCTATCTCGGATAGTCCTTGGGTGAGCCCCGTTCATTGTGTACCCAAAAAGGGTGGTATAACCGTTGTTGAAAATGATGAAAACGAGTTGATTCCTACTCGATTGGTTACGGGATGGCGTGTTTGCATTGACTATCGAAAGTTAAATGAAGCCACCCGTAAAGACCACTTTCCCTTACCCTTCATGGACCAGATGCTTGAGAGATTAGCGGGAAACGAATACTATTGCTTTCTCGATGGTTTCTCGGGCTACTTCCAAATTCCCATTGATCCACAAGATCAAGAAAAGACCACATTCACATGTCCTTATGGAACATTTGCTTACCGACGCATGCCTTTTGGCTTATGCAATGCTCCCGGTACATTCCAAAGGTGTATGATGGCCATTTTCCATGACATGATTGAAAAGACTATGGAAGTCTTTATGGATGATTTTTCGGTCTTTGGGAATTCTTTCCAAACATGTCTATTGATGAGTGTGTAAATACTCATCATTTTTATACAAAATAAACTGCAAAATCATCTGAAAACACTCAGAAACACATCAAAATGATCAAAATATCACAAATCAGTGTTTTATGTGTTTCAAATTCAAAAATATCAAAATCAGATGAAAAACATATCAATTTTGCAAAAATTGCAGTTTCAGTCCCCCAAGTTTCAAGAATTGTCAAAAATAGTCCCTGAGCCCGAATTTCAAAAGTATAAATCACCAAAGGTCTTTTTAAAATCATTAAGTGTCATATTTAGTCCCTTGGTGAGAAATCTAAAAGTTTTTGAGAAAATTGCAATTTAGTCCCTGAAAATCCAAAATGTTCAAATTTAGTCCTTGGGAATTTCAAAAATGTCAAAAAATTAAACCTTGGACTATTAAATGTTGGCAAAACTAACCCTTTGGATACTTTTCACAATTTTCAGGTTTGGTCCCTCAGTTTAGAAAGTTTTCACTTTTGGTCCCTATGTTTAATAATTCTACAAACCAACCGGACCCCTTTATTTAACCCAAGCCCAAAACTAAACCCTTTAGCCCAATCCCTTTACCCGGCCACTTAACCCGACCCAATCCCACCATTTAAAATAAACAAATCCAAATCCACCTTTCCCACCTTTCCCGCCCCATGTCTGCCCACCATCCCAGCCTCCATAGCACCACCATAGCCTCACCTTCTCACCTTCCTGTCCCCCCCCACCTCACCAAACTCCAAAGGCATTAAATGCCTCTCCCCCAATTCACTCTAACCTCTCCAATTGTTAAGAAAAGTTTTTGGCGCCAAAATCAGTTGAACGGTCAAGATCACTCAAAAGCAATCCAATGGCCCTTATTTTTGATGGGATTTGACCAGAAGAGATAGAGAAAGTCATTGGGTTATAAAATGGAGCAAAAGGAAGCCAAGAGAGGAGTCTTCTAGTTTTTATTTATTTTTCTTATGTCGTTTTTATGTAAAAGTGTTAATTTAGTGTAAAACTTGTACCATTGTGTTAAATTGTGTTAACTTAAGGTTTTTAAGTGTATTGAATATCAATTCAAGAATCAAATTTCAGAATGTTGTTATATCTCTCATTAATGTCCACTGTTGAAATTTTATAAGCACAAATCTTGTTTACAAGTTTCAAACATCTCAATTCTCAGCTCTAAATAGCTTTTACAAGCTTATAAAAGCTTTTTATAAGCTTAAATTCTATTTTTAAGCATACTTGGACTTTGGTCAACAAAAGTCAAAGCAAGAAGGAAAATGGGTACAGAGGTGAAATTGTGTGATTCAAAGGTGGAAATGGGTTGAAATGGAAGCTATTGGGTTGGATTAGGATAGTGGCTCATTTGTCTCATGTGTGACAGGCCATAGTGGCCATTGGACTTTTGTAAGTGATTTTATAAAATTCTTGCATAATCTGCTTTTGTTGTTTAATCCTGTTAAAACATGGTCAAACAGTAGTACTTAGGTTAATTAAACTTAGATTGATCACTATTACAAGTTGGGTAAGTGTTTTGTTCAGTTTTACTTGTTAAACAAGTTTTTAAGGGGTGTTTGGAATTGCTGATTTGATTAGGTCCAGGACTTATTCAGTGTATAACTTTTGTTGGTTCAGGTTTATCTAGCCATATTAGACCTATCTCTGTCTTACTTTTGTGTTCCATACCTCAAGAAGTCAAAATTCCACTCAAATCATTCTCACAGTCCACTGTGTGGATTTTTAAAAGAGCAATTCATCATTTTGTGTTTAAAAGTAATAGACAAAGGTTGTAATAGCTTTATAACATCATTTAACATCATAATCAATCATAAAATTGGGTCTCAAGTTCATAAAAGTCAACTGTTCTTCTATTTCAAAAAGTCAAAAATGTCAAAATGTGGATTTATGCAGAAAGTGCAGATGATGCACAGGTTTCATTGAAGGGTTTTAAGGTCTGAGTTTTTGGTTATAAGTAGTGCTTGAGGTGGTTTATAAGCCCTAGTATCTGGTTTTAGCTTTTGCCCCTTGGATAAGCTTGTGCAGAGGCTTAAAGTGAGCCTCAGGTGCCCTGCACCAAACTCAGTATCAGCTGAGCTTTTCCTCAGTTCTTGTGTAGCTTGCACAGGACTCATATAAGCTTGATAAGGTCTGGTCTTTTGGTCATTGATAGCCACCTAGGTCTAGTTGAGTTATTGATAATTGGTTTTAGGTTTGTAGCTTATTAGAGTACTTATTTATTGGCTTAAAGTTAACACCATTTTCTGTTTTTAGCTTAAATCCAAATCACCAAATCTGTGTTAATTGGCCATCCAGTAGTTGTAGCTTGTTGATTTGAGTTTCATTTGGTCACTTTTAGTTAATCATAGCTTCTGAGATCAGTTGGTTGCCTGTTTAGATCATTTGGCTTATTTTGTGCTTATTTCAATAAGCACTATCACATCAGTTGCTTATTTCTCTATACAAGCACCTGTTTTTCTAATTTTCATAGCTTCTTAATATTATTTTAGAGTTTCCCTGAAATTTTCATATTTTTATAAGCTGTTTTGCTATTTTTCCTATTTTTAATTAGTTTTTAATACTTTTTAAATACCATTTAATACAAAAAATTAGAGGAAGGTTCAAAAAAATAAGTTTTCATTTTTCCTAGGCTTAGATAAATATAAAAAGTAAAAAAAGTAATTTTCTAGATTTTTCATAGTTCATTTGGTAATTTTTAGTAATTTAATTAGATTTTAATAGTTTAAAATTCATAGAAAATAGAAAAATAGTAATAAAAATACAAAAATAGTTTTGAAAAGTCTATTTTGATATTTTAGACTTTTTCAAGTGTTAATCTTATTTTTCTAGCTTAATTTCATATTTTCTTATATTTTAGGTAATTAATTATTAGTTAAAAATAGTTTTTAATTAGATAATTAGTCTTAAAAATCATTTTCTTTTTCTAAAAAGTTTCTTATATTATTAGGTTTGTAAAAATGTATTTTTCATATTTTTAGGACTTTTATTTCTTAGATTTCACTTTTTATTTTGTACGTTTACGTTAATTTTAATTTAAACGTACGTTTTAGGTTTTAAACGTTCATCACTTTAAATATAGTGATAGCGTTTATTTAATAGGTTTTATCTTTTTAATTTTTCTTTAATTTGCATTTAAGGCGTTTTTAATTTGTTGCCTTTTCTCGTAGTTATAATATCATTCATAATCCTTTTTCTGTTCAAACTTCTCGATCACTAGACGTTGATTTATCCATTGCACAGCTCGCTGGGACATAACGACCCAGGGAGACTCTATACTCCTCTGATCTTAATTGCATTGGTGTTTGAGCAGTTTTTAGTCTTTTAGGCTTGACTGTTTAGCAGCGATCAAATTTTGGCGCCGCTGCCGGGGAGCTGTGCTGATTTATCTCCCGTTTTAGCAGATTAGTTGTTTGAATCCTCACTCATTGTTTATATCATCCATCTCTGTATATATATATATCCATATTTTCTTCTAAAAAATCCAAAAACCCAAAAACAAGCAAAAACGTATAAAACACAAAAATATTTTTCCTTTTGTTTCTATATATGTATCAATAATAAAAATACAAAAAGAATCGTCGTTTTCTTAATAATAAACAACTTAAAAGATTACCACCGAAAACCAAGGCAGTGCACTACCTAACTGGGGGTGCGACCATAATAAGTTCCCGAACTAAAGATATAAAACTTGCCTTTGTGTCCATTGTGATTGGTGTACCTTTTTCAAAGAAGCCATTCATCTTGGATTATTGGTTAAGTTCACTGTTGTTTTGCCTCGATTTTGTGTTAATTGATTTTGTTGTGATATCGACGTTTCAGAACCAAAAAACCCATAAAGATTCTTCTCACCCCAGTTTTTATAAAACGTCTTCATAATTCTCATTCTCATGTGAAATATCTTCATAATTCCATTTCTCTCCTTAGCTCTGAGTTTCCTTAGAGTTAACTCTAGTGCATGCGCACTCGTTCTTCTAGATCATTGAGTCCTTTGCGTGATCTAGCAGACATTCCAAGGAGACGTTCTCATAGACGTGCTGCCCAAATAGTCGAACCCGAGATTCGCACTATTTCAAACAACACCATGGCAGACGAACGTACTATGGCGGAGATGCTCCAGGCACCCACCGAGGGTTATGGAGATGCCATCGTCTTACCCGTTATCAATTCTGATCACTTCGAATTGAAGACACATTTGATCCAACTTGTGTCTACAAATCAATTCCGCGGGTCTGATCGAGAAGACCCATATGCACACATCCGTTGGTTTAACAAGTTGACTTCAACTATCAATTACAAGGATGTGCCACAAAAAGTCATCAAGTTGATGCTTTTTCCATTCTCTCTTGAGGGGACAGCCCGGATTTGGCTGGAAAAAGAACCCCCTCGATCTATCGAAACTTGGGAGGATCTTGTTCAAAAGTTTGTGAACTACTTCTTTCCTCCATCAAAGACGACTAATCTTAAAAATGAAATTTCTGGATTTCGTCAAAATTTCGATGAAAATTTTGGAGAGGCATGGGAGAGATTCAAAGATCTCCTCAGGAAATGCCCCCATCATGAATTCACGGAGCTTCAACAAGTAAATATCTTTTACAATGGGTTGAACGGAAACGATCAAGATTCCTTGAATGCAGCCGCAGGCGGCAATATCTTGAATCGTAGACCTAAAGATGTGATTGAGATTTGCGAGCAAAAATCAAAAGTTCCTATTTCTCGCAACAAAGTCAATGTTCCGAACACTCCTGCTTCTTCATCTGGTAACTCTTCCGAGTTAGCCGCTCCGTTAGCCGCTCTAACGGACATCATCCATTGTATGATAAAAGAAGTAAAGGAAATCAAAAGCGAAATTCATAAGCCGGAACCAATCAAAGCCGTAAACAAGGTGTGTGAAACTTGTAGTGGTCCACATGCGTATTATGATTGTCAAGCAACCGATGCTTCCTTTTACCAAGCCCCCGTAGCTTCGGTAAACCACAATCAATACCGACCACAGGCTGATCCTCATTACCGTGCACCTAGCGGTATGACACCACCTGGTTTTCCTCCTGTGCAAAACCATGGCAATCAGAACCATGGTAATCAAAATCGCTTTGTTCCGAATCAAGGACAAAATTTCAATCAAAACCGGAACAATTTCAACCAACCTCAACCATATCAAGCTCCTAATCATCAAAGTTATCAACCACCTCCTCAAACTCCCATACCAAATGACTTCATGAAAATGACTGAGTCAAACATGCGTTCTATGCAAACTCAGATCAATAACATGAGAGTTGAGCTTAAAAGGGAAATTGATACCACAATGTCTCGGCAGACAAATGAGTTAAAGAATATGATGAGCAGTTTCATGAACATGAATATGAACAAAGCTTCACCATCTTCTGGAGGACTCCCAAGCAATACAGTTACCAATCCAAATGCCGAGTTGAAAGCCGTCACCACTCGTAGTGGTAAGACGCACAATGGACCTACGACTCCTATGCCCCCTCCTCCTGTGGCATTTAGTCAAGTTACCAAGGAGACAACGGACAAGGTGCATTATTCAAGCCCACGAAGTACCGCACACGTCCCACCTTCGGTAGTCCAAGCTTTAAGTCCGGAACCCGATGTTCCGAGGAAAAATCTTGAGCCAGAAATCACTTCCATCCCGGCTCAAAAGTCTAGTCAGCTTCCCTACCCATCAAGAATGAATGATGAGAAGCTCAAAGACAAAAACAAAGAGCAAATGGAAAAGTTTTTCCAAATCTTCAATGAGCTTCACTTTGATTTAAGCTTCGTTGATGCTCTCGTTCTAATGCCTAAATTTGCATCCACGCTTAAAGGCTTACTCACCAACAAAGATAAGCTATCAGAGATGGCGAAAACTCCTCTCAATGAGCAATGCTCAGCAGCCATTCTTAATAAGCTTCCCGAAAAGCTTGAAGACCCTGGCCGGTTCTTAATCCCGTGTGATTTCTTGGGGATGTTTCAATGCTCCGCCTTGGCCGATCTTGGCGCTAGCATTAACCTCATGCCTCTCTCAGTATGGAAGAAACTGTCTCTTCCTGAACTTTCATCCACTCGTATGACACTCGAGCTAGCGGATCGTACCGTAACTCGTCCACTTGGGATAGCTGAGGATGTCGTGATGAAAGTAGGAAAGTTTCACTTTCATGCTGACTTTGTTGTAGTAGACTTCGATGCAGATCCTAGAGTTCCCCTCATCTTAGGGAGAGCTTTTTTGAGGACGAGTCGTGCTCTGATCGATGTGTTTGCTGAAGAGTTGACCATTCGGGTTGACAACGAAGAGCTCACATTGAATATCAACCAGAACTCCAAACCTCTGTACAAACAGAGTGTTGCCACAATTGATCAAAGATCTGAAAGATTCAATGCAACACTCTCAAACTTCACGGTTAAGAGGAGTCATCAAAAACGTGCTGAGCTCAAATCTTTGAAAATTACCCCTGGTTCAAACAAATGGTTTGAAAGCTGTACCAGGGAAGTCAAGAGTGTTCTTGATGATGATGACGATGATCTAGATTCGGAGACTTCATCGGAAGTGGTGGAAACTGCTAGCTCTAAGAGCACACCACTTGTCCCACCTCCGGCATCAGTTTGTCGCATCGAGTTTGTTAACTCTGTGGATGAAACCAAAATCTCTTCTGTTTCATCTGAGTTGGATGATGATGTTTGTGATCCAATGGGAGACATTCTTCCCATTGATGAATTGCTCAATAATGATCCATCATCTTCTAGTCCTATTCCCGACTCTTCCACCCCTTCTCTCACTCCTGATGAGGAAGAGGACAACTATTGGAATGAAGTCGATGCATTTCTAAGTGATGAATCAATTCCAACGGGAATTGATAACACTTACCTTGATCCGGAGGGAGACATCCTTTTTCTGGAAAGTTTGTTGATTGAAGAACCATTTCCCATCCTCCCTCCCGGACATCTTCTTGACAATCACCATCTAAGCTTCAAATTTAAGCTTAAAGATGTCACAACTGGTGATTTGCTTCTCTCTGCTGAGGAATGGACATGCATTCTCATGTACGTCTTTATTCCATTCTTCACAGATGGTGTGGTTGCTCTTTCCCTTTTCTCTTTCGGGAATGAGGACACCATCTTTGACCCCGGTATCATCCTTTATAGTGTCCACTATTAAACAATACCGCGGTTATATCTCGTCGGTGTGGAACTTTCTGATGTTCATATGTTCATTAACATTGTGAACGAAAGTCCGATCGAGATTGGTTTTCCACGTTACTTTCCCCATGAACAAATGAATGCGGGGATCGAGTCAAGCTAGCGACTCGGGAATCAAAAACAGTAGCATGCCATATGGGTTTTCACCCATATTTCTGTTTTCTCACCTCTTTCTACCACCCTAGTGTGGGGGGGTTGCCCACATGTTTCAAAAAAAAAAAAAAAAAAAAAAAAAAAAAAAAAAAAAAAAAAAAAATCATCTTTCTAAATAACGGCCTTAATATTTCCCTTTCACGTTCTTTGTTTCGGCATAACCGCCGGTACTTAGAATATTGAGGGCAATATTCATCTCTAGTGTGGGGGGGATTCTCACGAATTTTATCACGTAAATATACCGCCTAATCCCCCCGTTTTTGGCAAAAAATTTTTTTTGGAGTAAGTGTTCTACACTTTCTCATCTGGTTATCAGTCCGCCTTGTCTGTAAGACAAAAGGATTGGCTAATCCAGGAGCAAACGGCTCTTGGTAAAGATTTATCAAATCCGTTTATATGGCTTGCAATTTGCCCAAAATTGTATGGTTCTCAACTCACCATATCCTAAAAAGTGAAGAGTTGGCTAGCCCGCAAGATTATGGCTTGTGGTAAAGGCAGTGGAAAAACCATAATTGGTAATCAGCTCACCAAAGATAATGTTGATAATTTATCTAAGAGTTGGCTAGTCCAGAAGGGTACGGCTTCTGGTAAAGACAAATCAAATCCGTTGGAAGCTGGTGGTTTGCTCAAAATCACATGGTTATCGGTGTACCATGGTTCTTACTTGAACTGAAACATTTGGCTACTCCAGAAGTAATGGCTTTTGGTAAAGAGTTTAAAATCCATTATGTTTTCTCAAATCATTGCTAGGGACTAGCAATATCTCAGTGTGGGGGATTGATGAGTGTGTAAATACTCATCATTTTTATACAAAATAAACTGCAAAATCATCTGAAAACACTCAGAAACACATCAAAATGATCAAAATATCACAAATCAGTGTTTTATGTGTTTCAAATTCAAAAATATCAAAATCAGATGAAAAACATATCAATTTTGCAAAAATTGCAGTTTCAGTCCCCCAAGTTTCAAGAATTGTCAAAAATAGTCCCTGAGCCCGAATTTCAAAAGTATAAATCACCAAAGGTCTTTTTAAAATCATTAAGTGTCATATTTAGTCCCTTGGTGAGAAATCTAAAAGTTTTTGAGAAAATTGCAATTTAGTCCCTGAAAATCCAAAATGTTCAAATTTAGTCCTTGGGAATTTCAAAAATGTCAAAAAATTAAACCTTGGACTATTAAATGTTGGCAAAACTAACCCTTTGGATACTTTTCACAATTTTCAGGTTTGGTCCCTCAGTTTAGAAAGTTTTCACTTTTGGTCCCTATGTTTAATAATTCTACAAACCAACCGGACCCCTTTATTTAACCCAAGCCCAAAACTAAACCCTTTAGCCCAATCCCTTTACCCGGCCACTTAACCCGACCCAATCCCACCATTTAAAATAAACAAATCCAAATCCACCTTTCCCACCTTTCCCGCCCCATGTCTGCCCACCATCCCAGCCTCCATAGCACCACCATAGCCTCACCTTCTCACCTTCCTGTCCCCCCCCACCTCACCAAACTCCAAAGGCATTAAATGCCTCTCCCCCAATTCACTCTAACCTCTCCAATTGTTAAGAAAAGTTTTTGGCGCCAAAATCAGTTGAACGGTCAAGATCACTCAAAAGCAATCCAATGGCCCTTATTTTTGATGGGATTTGACCAGAAGAGATAGAGAAAGTCATTGGGTTATAAAATGGAGCAAAAGGAAGCCAAGAGAGGAGTCTTCTAGTTTTTATTTATTTTTCTTATGTCGTTTTTATGTAAAAGTGTTAATTTAGTGTAAAACTTGTACCATTGTGTTAAATTGTGTTAACTTAAGGTTTTTAAGTGTATTGAATATCAATTCAAGAATCAAATTTCAGAATGTTGTTATATCTCTCATTAATGTCCACTGTTGAAATTTTATAAGCACAAATCTTGTTTACAAGTTTCAAACATCTCAATTCTCAGCTCTAAATAGCTTTTACAAGCTTATAAAAGCTTTTTATAAGCTTAAATTCTATTTTTAAGCATACTTGGACTTTGGTCAACAAAAGTCAAAGCAAGAAGGAAAATGGGTACAGAGGTGAAATTGTGTGATTCAAAGGTGGAAATGGGTTGAAATGGAAGCTATTGGGTTGGATTAGGATAGTGGCTCATTTGTCTCATGTGTGACAGGCCATAGTGGCCATTGGACTTTTGTAAGTGATTTTATAAAATTCTTGCATAATCTGCTTTTGTTGTTTAATCCTGTTAAAACATGGTCAAACAGTAGTACTTAGGTTAATTAAACTTAGATTGATCACTATTACAAGTTGGGTAAGTGTTTTGTTCAGTTTTACTTGTTAAACAAGTTTTTAAGGGGTGTTTGGAATTGCTGATTTGATTAGGTCCAGGACTTATTCAGTGTATAACTTTTGTTGGTTCAGGTTTATCTAGCCATATTAGACCTATCTCTGTCTTACTTTTGTGTTCCATACCTCAAGAAGTCAAAATTCCACTCAAATCATTCTCACAGTCCACTGTGTGGATTTTTAAAAGAGCAATTCATCATTTTGTGTTTAAAAGTAATAGACAAAGGTTGTAATAGCTTTATAACATCATTTAACATCATAATCAATCATAAAATTGGGTCTCAAGTTCATAAAAGTCAACTGTTCTTCTATTTCAAAAAGTCAAAAATGTCAAAATGTGGATTTATGCAGAAAGTGCAGATGATGCACAGGTTTCATTGAAGGGTTTTAAGGTCTGAGTTTTTGGTTATAAGTAGTGCTTGAGGTGGTTTATAAGCCCTAGTATCTGGTTTTAGCTTTTGCCCCTTGGATAAGCTTGTGCAGAGGCTTAAAGTGAGCCTCAGGTGCCCTGCACCAAACTCAGTATCAGCTGAGCTTTTCCTCAGTTCTTGTGTAGCTTGCACAGGACTCATATAAGCTTGATAAGGTCTGGTCTTTTGGTCATTGATAGCCACCTAGGTCTAGTTGAGTTATTGATAATTGGTTTTAGGTTTGTAGCTTATTAGAGTACTTATTTATTGGCTTAAAGTTAACACCATTTTCTGTTTTTAGCTTAAATCCAAATCACCAAATCTGTGTTAATTGGCCATCCAGTAGTTGTAGCTTGTTGATTTGAGTTTCATTTGGTCACTTTTAGTTAATCATAGCTTCTGAGATCAGTTGGTTGCCTGTTTAGATCATTTGGCTTATTTTGTGCTTATTTCAATAAGCACTATCACATCAGTTGCTTATTTCTCTATACAAGCACCTGTTTTTCTAATTTTCATAGCTTCTTAATATTATTTTAGAGTTTCCCTGAAATTTTCATATTTTTATAAGCTGTTTTGCTATTTTTCCTATTTTTAATTAGTTTTTAATACTTTTTAAATACCATTTAATACAAAAAATTAGAAAAAGGTTCAAAAAAATAAGTTTTCAATTTTCTCAGACTTAGATAAATATAAAAAGTAAAAAAAAGTAATTTTCTAGATTTTTCATAGCTTATTTGGTAATTTTTAGTAATTTAATTAGTTTTTAATAGTTTAAAAATCCTAGAAAATAGAAAAATAGTCACAAAAATACAAAAATAGTTTTAAAAAGTCTATTTTGATATTTTAGATTTTTCCAAGTGTTAATCTTATTTTTCTAGCTTAATTTCATATTTTCTTATAATTTAGGTAATTAATTATTAGTTAAAAATAGTTTTTAATTAGATAATTAGTTTTAAAAAATAATTTTCTTTTTCCATATATTTTCTTATATCATTAGGATTGTAGAAACTTCATTTTCATATTTTTAGGGTTAATATTGACTTAGTTTCACTTCTTTTTATTCTGTACGTCGCGTAGATTTTAATATAAACGTACGTTTTAGGTTATAAACGTTCATCACTTTAAATATAGTGATAGCGTTTATTTAATAGGTTTTATCTTTTTAATTTTCTTTAATTTGCATTTAAGGCGTTTTTAATTTGTTGCCTTTTCTCGTAGTTATAATATCATTCATAATCCTTTTTCTGTTCAAACTTCTCGATCACTAGACGTTGATTTATCCATTGCACAGCTCGCTGGGACATAACGACCCGGGGAGACTCTATACTCCTCTGATCTTAATTGCATTGGTGTTTGAGCAGTTTTTAGTCTTTTAGGCTTGACTGTTTAGCAGCGATCATCTATCCCATTTAGAAAAGATGCTTGAACATTGTAAAAACACGAATCTTAGTCTAAATTGGGAGAAATGTCACTTTATGGTTAAAGAAGGAATTGTCCTTGGCCATAAAATTTCTAAGAGTGGGATTGAGGTTGATAGAGCTAAAGTCGATGTTATTTCGAAATTACCTCCTCCCACAACCGTTAAAGGAGTTAGAAGTTTCCTTGGTCATGCCGGATTTTATCGTCGTTTCATTCACGACTTTTCAAAAATATCCCGGCCTATGACCCGACTTCTTGAAAAAGACACTCCGTTCATCTTCTCTAGTGAGTGCGTTGAAGCTTTTCAAACTCTTAAGAAAAAGCTCACGGAAGCACCAATTCTAGTTGCCCCCGATTGGGACCTACCATTTGAGCTTATGTGCGATGCAAGTGATTTCGCCATAGGTGCAGTTTTGGGGCAACGAAAATCGAAACATTTCCAGCCTATACACTATGCTAGCAAAACTTTGACCGAAGCTCAAGCACATTACACCACTACGGAGAAAGAATTACTAGCCGTGGTGTATGCTTTCGAGAAGTTTCGGCCATACTTGATCTTGTCCAAAAGCATAGTGTATACGGATCACTCGGCCCTCAAATATCTTCTTGCTAAACAAGATGCAAAACCGAGATTGATCCGATGGGTTCTCCTCCTACAAGAATTTGATATCACCATCCGTGATAAAAAAGGAGCAGAGAACCTAGCGGCTGACCATCTTTCCCGTCTTGAAAATCCTCATCAAGGTGTGCTCGAGAAAAAGGAGATAAGCGAAACATTTCCTCTCGAGACACTTAATGTGGTATCTCATCATGGAGATTCTAGTACCCCATGGTTTGCCGACTTTGCAAACTATCATGCGGGTAACTTTGTTGTGAAAGGGATGTCGTCCCAACAAAAGAACAAATTTTTCAAAGATGTTAAGCATTACTTCTGGGACGACCCCTACTTGTTTAAAATCTGTGCGGATCAAGTCATCCGACGGTGTGTTCACGGCCAAGAAGCCGCTGATATTCTCAAGGCTTGTCATCATGGACCCACGGGGGGACATCATGGACCGAACTACACCGCCAAGAAGGTGTTTGACTCCGGTTTCTATTGGCCCACAATTTACAAAGATGCCCATGACCTCGTCAAATCTTGCGACTCTTGCCAACGTCATGGTAACATCTCTAAACGAGATGAAATGCCTCAAAATGCCATTCAAGTGTGCGAGATCTTTGACGTATGGGGCATTGACTTTATGGGGCCATTCCCATCTTCTCGAGGGAACAAGTATATACTCGTGGCGGTCGATTACTTGTCTAAATGGGTAGAAGCGAAAGCACTCCCTACCAACGACGCCCGAGTAGTTGTGAAGTTTTTAAAGTCTCTCTTTGCCCGTTTTGGAACTCCTCGTGCTATCATTAGTGATCGCGGCACACACTTTTGCAATGACCAATTCGCAAAAGTGATGCTTAAGTACGGTGTCACCCACTGTCTCTCTACCGCGTATCACCCACAAACTAGTGGGCAAGTGGAAGTTTCGAACCGTGGTTTGAAAAGAATCTTGGAGAGGACCGTAGGTGAAAATCGTGCCTCTTGGTCGGACAAACTTGAAGATGCACTTTGGGCCTTCCGTACCGCTTACAAAACACCCATCGGGTGTACTCCTTACAAGCTCGTGTATGGAAAGGCATGTCATCTCCCGATCGAGCTTGAGCACAAAGCCTATTGGGCCTTGAAGCAGGCAAATTTCGACCTCAAGTCTTCGGGTGATCATCGGAAAGTTCAACTCAACGAATTAAATGAACTCCGTAATCAAGCCTACGAGAACTCTTTGATCTACAAGGAAAAGACAAAGAAGATCCATGACTCAAAGATTAAGAACCGCGTTTTCAACGTTGGTGACCGAGTCCTTCTTTTCAATTCTAGATTGAAGATCTTCTCGGGGAAACTTAAGACCCGTTGGACTGGTCCATTCACCATTGCCAAAGTTTTTTCATATGGCACCGTCGAATTATCTCAAACAGACGGGCCAAACTTCAAAGTGAATGGACATAGGTTGAAGCACTATTTGGAGAGGACATTCCCCCTGTGGTTGTCCCGGATCTACAAACTTTCCCCATGAACCAATGAATGCGGGGATCGAGTCAAGCTAGCGACTCGGTAATCAAAAACAGTAGCATGCCATATGGGTTCTCACCCATATTTCTGTCTTCTTACCTCTTTCTACCACCCTAGTGTGGGGGGGTTGCCCCACATGTTGTGTATATAAGAAAATGTTCAAAAAAAAAAAAAAAAAAAAAAAAAAAAAAAAAAAAAAAAAAAAACATTTCAAATAATGGCCGTAGTATTTCCCTTTTACGTTCTTTGTTTCGGCATAACCGCCGGTACTTTGAATATTGAGGGCAATATTCATTTCTAAGTGTGGGGGGGAATTCTCACGAATTTTATCATATAATTATACCAATTCCCCCGTTTTTGGCCAAAATTTTTTTTGGAGTAAGTGTTTTACACTTTCTCATTTGGTTATCAGTCCGCCATGTCTGTAAGACAAAAGGATTGGCTAATCCAGGAGCAAACGGCTCTTGGTAAAGATTTCTCAAATCCGTTTATATGGCTTGCAATTTGCCCAAGATTGTATGGTATTCAGCTCACCATATCCTAAAAAGTGAAGAGTTGGCTAGCCCGCAAGATTATGGCTTGTGGTAAAGGCAGTGGAAAATCCATAATTGGTAATCAGCTCACCAAAGATAATATTGATAATTTATCTAAGAGTTGGCTAGTCCAGAAGGGTACGGCTTCTGGTAAAGACAAAATCAAATCCGTTAAAAGCTGGTGGTTTGCTCAAAATCACATGGTTATCGGTGTACCATGGTTCTTACTTGAACTGAAACATTTGGCTACTCCAGAAGTAATGGCTTTTGGTAAAGAGTTTCAAATCCATTATGTTTTCTCAAATCATTGCTAGGGACTAGCAATATCTCAGTGTGGGGGATTGATGAGTGTCTAAATACTCATCATTTTTGTACAAAATAAACTGCAAAATCATCTGAAAACACTCAGAAACACATCAAAATGATCAAAATATCACAAATCAGTGTTTTATGTGTTTTAAATACAAAAATATCAAAATCAGATGAAAAACATATCAAATTTTCAAAAGTTGCAGTTTTAGTCCCCCAAGTTTCAAAAGTTGTCAAAAACAGTCCCTGAGCACATAATTTCAAAAGAAAAGTCACCAAAGGTCCTTTTAAAATTAAAAGTTGTCAAATTTAGTCCTTTGGTGAAAAATATCAAAAAGTTTGAGAAAATTACAAGTTTAGTCCTTCAACTTTAAAATTTGGCAAAATTGGCCCCTGGAAAATGGCAAAATGTCAGCTTTGGTCCTTGTACTTTTGGAACTTGTCATTTTCAGCCCTTGGAATAACTTTTCTGAATTGGCAGATATGGTCCCTTGATTTTCAGATTTTACACCTAAGGTCCTTGTCAATTAAATCCTTTAAACCTTATTTTGGCCTGGTCATAAACCTTGACCCCCTGTCATAATGAATTATGAACCCCCCTTTTGATTATTAACCTCTGGTCAAAGATCTGGTCAAACCACCATGGCGCCAAAAGTCATCACTCTCAACTGCTATCCTGCAAACAAGCTACCATCCCATTCCCCCCTCCTCCATCCACTCAAATATGTTCCCCACTCCACAACTAACATCCAAAGAGCATTTAATGAACCTTCCCCCCCCCCCTCACTCAACCCCAATTGGATAAAAGGAGATTTGGCGCCAAAACACCATTTAAACGGTTATGATTAGTTTTGAGCCATCCAATGGCTAGGATTGGTGGGATTTCATCAGAGAAGAGAGAGAATGAGGTTGGGTATAAAAGAAAAGCAAAAGAAGAAGTGAAAGGCAGTTTTTAGTTTTATAAAATTTAGTTAAATGTCGTTTTCAGTTTAAAAGTTTTATTTAAGTTGTAAGACTGTTTAATTTTGTTAAATTGTACTATCCTAAGTTGTTTGATTAATATAAATCAGTTTCAAATTCCAATTTCAGTCATATGATCAGTTCATATTGTTAAAGTCCACTGTTGCAATTTTTATTCTCAAAGTCTTGTGTTTAAGCTTCATAAAGCTTCTTTTCAAGTTTATATAAGCCTATACAAGCTCCTTATAGCTTGCTATAAGCTTAAGTTTAAGTTTTAATCACTTTTGAAATTTGGTCAACCAAAGTCAAACAAGTGCAAAAATGATGCAGACTTGGTAAATGGTTGGTGCAGACATGGAATTGGGTTGAATAGTAGCTAGTTGGATTGGATTATATAGGTTAGTGGTTCATGGTTCACAGTTTGCAAGCTATAGCAGCTTTGGACTTTTGTAAGTCATTTTCAAGTTTTTATGCATACTCAGTATTTGTAGTTTAAACTAGTTAAAATCTGTTCCAATAGTTGTATTTAAGTTGCAGTAGCTTAGTTTGATCATTGTTGTCAGTGGGATCATTGTTTAAACCTGTTTTGTTTGCATATCAGTGTACTTAAGGGGTGTTTGGTTTATGGTTTAACCTGCCCTTAAGGCTTGCTCAGTGGGTTATTATTATTAGTACTTGTTTCTTAAGTATATTGGAACTCATTCTAGTCTAGGTTTGGGTCTGCAAGACCACAGAAGTCAACAATCTCTTAATACTGATCTAAAATCTGTTTCTGTCATAATCAGTGGGTATCAAATTAGCTTATTGGCTTAGGATTAAGTAGATCTAGCTTGCCTTAATCATCTTTAGTCTCTAAACATCAAATTCAGTTAGTGACATTGGATCAAATCTCATCAAAGTCAACATAGAATCTGTTTTCAAAAAGTCAAAAGTCATGCCTGAACCAGTTTTCTCAGAACTTGCAGAGCTTGTGTAGGTCTCAAATCAGTGAATTGGAGTCTGTTATTTGGCACAATTGTAGCTAGCCAGGTGGTGTTTAGGACTGCAGTGTTAGTTTTCTGATTAGCTTATTGGTTGTGCTTAAGCTCAAACCAAGGGGGTGATTCACTGTTTTACCTAGATAAGCAGTTTGATTGGATCACTGTTCTGATCTTATTACTTGTTAGGAGTAGGTACTTTCAGTAGTAATTAGCTTATTTTAGCTCTAGTTAGCCTTAGTCACTGTTTGGTTGCATTACTAGCTTATTTGCTCTTATTTAGTAGCTTATTTTGTCAACTGTTGCACTATAGCTTTCATATTTCACACATAACCTGCTAGTTTCTCATTTTTCACAGATTCTTATTATCATTTTAGATTTTTCCTGAAATTTTTATAATTTTTGGTCTTTATTTACTATTTTTCTCAATTTTGAATTAGATTTTAATCAATTTTAATTAGCTTTTATTAAAAATAATTGAGAAAAAGCTCCAAAAAATAAGTTTTCAATTTTCTTAGGTTTAGATAAATATAAAAAGCCAAAAAAGTATTTTTCCATATTTTTCTTAGTTAAATTTGTATTTTTAAATAATTTAATTAGTTTTAAATAGTTTTTAATTCATAGAAAATAGAAAAATATTCAGAAAAATAAAAAAATAGTTTTGAAAATTCTATTTTGATATTTTAGACTTTTCCAATTCATAATTTTATTTTTCTAGCTTTATTTCCTATTTTCTTGTATTTTAGGTAATTATTAAATAAGTAAAAATAGTTTTTAATTAATAATAATTAATTAAATAGTTATAAAAATAGTTTTATTTTTCTAAAAAGTTTCTTTTATTATTAGGGTTGTAAAAATATCATTTTCACATTTTTAGGATTAATATTGCTTTAGCTTCACTTTTTAATTTGTACGTCGCGTAGATTTTAATTTCAGTTTTGTAAAAACATAAAAACAAAAACATCATTTAAATTATAGTGATAGCGTTTATTTAATAGATTTTATCTTTTTAACTCTCTTTAATTTGCATTTAAGCCGTTTTAATTTGTTGGCTTTTTCCGTAGTTATAATCTATTCACAAATCCCTTTATCGTTCAAATTCCTCGATCACTAAACGTTTGATAATCCATTGCACAACTCGCTGGGACATAACGACCCGGGGAAACACTATACTCCTCAGATCTTCATTGAGTTCGTGTTCAAACTGTTTTAAGGTTCTTACGGTCTGCCATTCGCAAGTGGCAGGCTTGTGTGAGAAACCTTGACGGTTTTGCACGCATCAGTTTCATATTACCTAAGCAAACACACAAGTAAATTAGCCGGACATGGAGAACATGCAAGCATACACACAATCAATTGAATACATAATTGAATTAATGAAGTAAAAAACTTATCTTGATGTAAGATAGGGTATGGAACCCTAAAATACTGTACAAGACAACCTTGGTTCGGTTTAGGTTTTTACTCCACAAAACTACCTCTCTAAAACTGAAAAATTCGGATTCTATATATAGTGTTACAAACTACGACGTCGTCACTCTTTAATTGTGACGCCGTCGGGTCGCCGTCATTAAGTTTTCGTCTTGGCCACGTTATCATTGTGACGGTGTCACCTTATGCCCGTGACGCCGTCGCCTTCAGTCTCTGACGCCGTCTGGATCAAATCTAGGTCGTCTGAGCTGCGACGCCCTACTCTTTTAAAACCTGATGCCGTCACTTGTAAATAACCAATTTGGCTACTGAGTCGTCACAAAACTTGTTCCGACGGCATCACAAATAGAACCTGACGCCGTCCCCTTCAGTTCCAGCAGCCTGAGTGTCTCGATTCTTGACTTTGGCCATTTTCTTCGTATATTCGCGCCTTTTCGTCCGAATAAGTGTCATTCCATCAATTTGCCTTCAAGAGACCTAAAAAGTGAAAAGGAACGAAATTAAGTAGTAACGGATACAAAAGTGATCAATTAAGGGTTTATATGACCCCTCAAAAAGGTACCTTTTAAATCCTTATCAAATATCCATACACTTGGTATTTGTTTGTCCTCAAGTAAATGTGCTTTTAGCCAATTGATTTATAAATTAGGGGTCATGAAGCATTAGTTTAGAAAGATCCACAACACATATAAGCCCCGCAAAAGTCATAACAAGCACGGAAATTACATACTAGCACCTCACATGGGGTGTTTGGATACTCACATCTCTCAGGTGTATATGAAATATAACAAGTTGGAAATGAAAGATAAACACTCATTAACCGGTCCTAGTACATAGATTACCATAGGATTGAGACTAGATCAAACCTCCATCGCTTTGGCGTAAGCACCTAGGGAAGACTATCCAAGAGGTCTTTTAAAGGGTTGTCATGTTAAGCTTACGGTAAGAAAACAAAGGGTTTGGTGGGATAGGCGATTTAGTGATGGCAAGTCAAAAATCTTTATGTTACAAGTATGCGAAGAATGGCATTGCTAAGCCAAGACTCGACACTCTAAACTCTAGATAACATAAATAAACAAACATAAATTTAAAGATAGATGGAGGATGGTAACCCGCATGTTTTTTTCATTTTTTTTTCTTTTTTTCATACACTTTTACTCTACCATCCTCTACGATAACATCAAAATAGTAGGGATTTATAGGCACATCCCTACACTTGAGTTTTTATTACTCTAACACTAATTTGACCCGAATTGAAAAGATCAAAACACTTGGAGTACATTATTACGCAAATAAAGGGAATTTGAATTTAACGTTCCCTTCCCGTCATTTCATAAAATTTAACTTTTCCCATGAGTCTCAATCGTCCCAAAACTGTGTACAAATGATATGACTCGACTTAGCAACTTATGCAAGCAACTAGATAATTGAACTAAGGGTTTAGTGTGATAACAATAATGCACTAAAAGTGAGTGCATACAAGGTAGGCTAAGGCGATTTGGGTGTACATTTGGGGGTGGATTGTAAACAATGCTCTTCATTGATATTCCGGAAAACCGAAACATAACGAGAACCGCGAAAAGGATAGGCTCTGAGGGGTTAACTAGGGGTATCGTGTACTAAAAATGAGTACAACGCAAAGGTGTGGGGGAATTACTCAACCGATGTGGAAGAAGTAATTATATTACAGGTATCAAACAAGGGTTGTCCTAATGCCTCTTATCATTTAGTTATTCCTAACTACACAAGTGTAGTCTTACTAACGATCTCGGAATGCATCACAAAACAAGTTCTAGAATCTATTATACTACCGGTTCACACTCTAAGCATTAAAGATGAATGCTTTAATTCCTACAAATCTAAGGTCGATCCTCACATTTTGGGTGGAATTTAAGTGGTAAAGGGTTTTTGTGCTAGTCATATAACTTCCTATCCATGAGACGCTTTATTAAGACTAATGACCCACTCCTATATGTCATGAAAAAATTTAAATTTGGTGCCAAAATTACCCTAACCGATATTTCTCATGGTTTATTACACAAATGAAATTGGACAAAGCAAATAGTCAAGGATAAGCATAGTTTCAAAGTTCCCGTTTTATTTTCCCTCCCTACACTTAAAGTGAACATTGTCCCCAATGTTCCCCGAAAGTATCAAAGTTATGATAATGGAAGGTAATTAAAAATGAAAGAAACTAGTACTCCCCTTATTAGCTCGGTAGGATCCGTGTGAAGTGGTGGTTAAATCTTTCTTCAAGAAGAATGTTTGCCTGAAAAGCTCCTTCTCATCTTATGTATCTTCTTCTTGATAAATTAAACCTGCACACTTGAAGAAAACAAACGAAACCTTCGCGTAAAATTGGCGGTAACAATATATATATGACTCTACTAAACTAGGATATAATGCTTGTGGAATGGATGTTTACAGATTTTCTGAAAAATTAAGACCTAGAAAATTCTAAAAATTTATAAGTAGCTCAGAAAACGAGAAAAAGTAGTAAGCTGTTTTTGCTCCTCCTGACGCCGTCAGGTTATCCTGACAGAAACTGGTCTGCGATTTTCTGGAAAAAATTCTGGAAAATTTTTATCTTTAAAATCTGGAAATTTTTTTTGCAAAATATCCATTATGACTCGATACAAGCATTTGACTCGAACAAACACACATGTATATCTTTTAAATAATTTTAATATCTCATGTTTACGTTTCTTTTGAAAATGTGTGTAATCTTCCCTACACTTATCTCCTATGTAAAATGCCTTTATATGTATTTAAGACGAGGTTAAAGACAAAATAAAGCATTTTTACAAATTTAAACATGAGGATAAATAATCACTAAAAGATATACTACACAACAATAAACAATCCAACCATACAAGTTAGATAAATCACACCACATGCAAATACACATACACATCAAATTGTTCAAAGTTCACCACAAAGTTAATATACCCTAAATTATTACATGCCCAATTAAAAATTGTTTCAACAACCAACCATACTTAACCATAAACAAATACATGGGTCACTGGGAGGGGGTCCATAACGGTAGTCATAACCAGGAGGGAGGTGGCCCAGGTATCCATAAGGCGGGTAATCCTCCTCCCGCCCGGGAAATGGATCGATCTGTAGGTGTGGGTCAAGCTGATCACGCATGGACAGATGCTGCATCTGTCTGACGGTATGATCATATGTTCAGCTGGCCCTCTGATCCTGCTGCGCCATCCACGTGTCCATACGGCCCATCCATGCTCCCTGGTGGGCCTGCCAATCTCCATTGGACATGTGTCGGTAGGCGTCAGCGGAGCTTCCTGCTCTATCCCGCTGCTGGTATGCTGGCATCTGTGGCTCGTCATCATCACCAACCTGAGCATCGGGCTGAGCACGGAACCATGCATAGCCCCTACCATAATCCATGATGACCTCCATTGCCTTTAGGGATTTAGCCCTGACGACCCTTGGTGCTGCTACCACATTAAGGTATGCGGGTGCCTCCCCTGCCAAGATGCCAAAGGACTGGGCCAACCGGGTGACAAGCATACCTCCATACACCCTATCCTCAAACCTCATCCCGCTAGCAGTCCTCAAGTAATCGGCCAACCAGAATGGGATGTTACAGTGCACACCCTCAGCCAACATGCAGTAGAGATAGAATAGATCTGGTAAAGTGACACGATGACTCGTGCTCTGGCGCCCTGTGATAGAGAAAGTGAGGCAACGGTGCACGAGCCTAATCCGTGGATCCCGGATCTGTGAGGCGAGGGTACTCCCAGTAACGTACTCCCCGTTAGCTATTGTGTTCCAAAACTGAATACCCAACATGTCGTCCCTATGGGTAATCCCAGCTGCCAATCTAGCCCTAAAAACATCGCTCTCAGTATCCTCAGCAGCATACAGTCCCAATCTCCATCCAAACTCTCAAGTACTTACATAGCCCTCCATTCTCCACCTAACCTAAATCGGACCCCCTGAAACTCAATGTTATCCCGACATGAATTAATATCCATCAGATAAGATGCGTGAAATTCACGCACCAACTCGCCATACACGGGCTCACGCATCCTAAACAGCCTTTCCCACTAGGGGTCAGTGAACTTGTCCCTCCTAAAACTGTTCGAGAACTCCCTAGCCAGATCATGCTCCTCAAGAAATCCCCAGTCCACAACAGCCCCTGAGTCAATAGTTTGATGAAGCAAATCATTGTATCGGGTTTGGCACCCTTCCTTAACAAATACTCCCCACCCAGCAATTGTGTCAGCTATGTTCTCCTGGGTACTAGAAGACTGTCCCCTAGTTCTCTTCGTTCTTCTGCTCATCTGAAACAGGAAATCAAATAGGTGGGGAACAAATGAGTAACATTCGTGATGCTAAGGACGACATAAGAGGGTTCTGACGGCGTCACAACATAAGCCTGACGCCGTCACACCGATAAAATTTTCAAATCCGACTTTTGCGAGGGAAAAACCCAGGTTTTTAACCATAATCCTTGACCCAAACACCCTTGTTTCAGCAACAATGGTGCATTGGCTAGGTAGTTTTAGTCCCTAAGCCGTCAAGGCTTCTCGCATAATCAAACCCATATGATAACACTACCATTCGCCTAATCTTAAGCCTAATTAACAAGATTCATGGGCGACATTTAGCATTAGTCAAATCAATTGGGGATTTTCGGATTGAAAGGGGAAATCAAAATTGAGCATGAAATCGAGCAATTGACTAGACAAAGATCAATGTATATTACATACCTTGTGGAGATTGACGTAGAAAATTAGTGAATTTGACTTGGAGAAAACGTAGTGGTGTAGTGTGGGGCGGATAGAATGTGTAGGGTAGAGAATGAAAGGGATGGTTGGTGTTTTTATCGGTCTGATCTGGCTTAGCGACGGCGTCACTCTTTACGTGTGACGGCGTCAAGCCCAGATTTTTCCAAAAGAAAAAGGGTTTTGTTAATCTGCCCGGATCAAAAATCTGATTACTATCTTTGACAAATATTTTGGTTGTTATTTTAAGATTTATTTTGTCAATCCACTCACAATCTCCACAAAGGTAAGCAATGCATAAAAGTTGCCTTTCAATTGTGATTCTAGAAATACCGAAGTATTGGGGATGAGGATTCTTTGATCCTGGTTTAAAACCGAAAGAACTTTTCCTAACATTTAGAAAGTCGGGAAGTGACACGTGCACCTTTCCAATAAATATGTTCTTAAGAAACAAACGGGGAGTGCTGAGGCAAGAATTCAAACAAGGATGTGATTCCTCGAGGGGGTTGCCCTGCTTAATGAAATTGGAGAAGGTTTGAGAGTCATCCCAACGTGTTCCGGTATCGAGTATACATTTTCTATCTTTTTAGGTATATTGTTCTGTGTGATTTCTTCACGGATTTTCAGCATGAAGTTGTCCGCTAGTCCCAAGAAAGTGTCATGAGTTCCCCGCATTTGATCTTCTAGGCACTTTATTTCCTTTTCTTGCTTGTGGACAAATGTCAACATTATGTCTTCGAATTCATCTTGCCGGGATTTTCTTGGGAGAAAAAATTCCTTGGCCGTGTTCACATGCTTATAAGCATGGGTAGTTACTTCCATTAACTCATTCACTTGCGCCTCCATTCTCATAAACGCTTGTAATTGGGAATTTAGCCCATTTTCCTGGACTACTAGAATTTCTCATCCTTCCTCTTCATATTGAGCTAGGTCTTCGATGACCTCCCAACATGCTTTAGCACTGAGGTTACTTAGCCTTCCACTGGCGACGTAATCAATGGTTCGTCGGAGGGAGAGACTGACGTGATCATAGAAGATTTGGACTTGAAGCCAAAGATCAATGCCGTGATGAGGGACTCTATGGAGTAAGTCCTTGAATCGAGTCCATGCTTCGTAGAGAGATTCACCTTGACGTTGTTGGAACATCAAGATATCATTCCTAAGCTTAGTAGTTCTCCTCGGTGGGAAAAATTGAGCAAGGAAACGAGATGTGAGATCATCCCAACTTGAGATGGAGCCGGCGGGAAGTCGCTCAAGCCAATTACTAGCTTGGTCCCGTAGAGAGAATTGGAAGAGACGCAGACGGGTGGTCTCCGGAGTAGTAGCATCGAGGTCGATGGAATCGACAATTTTAAGGAAATCCTTAAGATGCTGATTAGGATCTTCGGAACGAAGTCCATGGAATGCACATCCGTTTTGCACCAACCGGATGGTGTCGGATCGTAGGGCCGTAGTTTGGGCTTGGTCGGGAAGCTCAATGGTGTTTCTATAGCCTAGGTGGCTTGGTCTTGAGTATTCACCAAGAGTACGACCTCTTGGCGGGTCATTTGGTGGTGGGTTGATGAGTGGTGGTTGGTTTATCACCTTTCATGATGAAAAGTGTCGGGATTACTAACAAAGGTCACGAAGAAGGGGGATAGACTACGAGGAAGCTAAAAATGAGAAAAAATCTTACTTGATAGGAATCAAGCAAGGAAACCTAAACGAGGTGGACTCCTAACTAGCTATTCTATTCCCCGGCAGCGGCGCCAAAAACTTGATACGCTTACACAGCGCGTTCGGGGTCAAAGGAACTTCCTTTTCATCGAGCAAGTTTTTCAACACCCTAGGCAGTGAACCTAATCGTTGTAGTGTAGTATTAGGGTAAGCCACGGGTATTGATATCGTTCTCTAGGGGAATAGGAATGCTAGTGAGAAGTTACTACACTAAGGTTGGGGTTGAGGAAGATTATTTTTTATCTTTTTTATATTTTTTTAGGAAATAGAAAGGTACAAATCTCGAGGTTTGGATTTTGGGGTTGGTATTTCTACCGATTACTCTACTTATCTAATTATCTAATTAACTAAGCTAGGGGTAGTCTATGTCTATTGTTGTGTGCTCGTATGATGATTAAAAATGTATTTACTTAGGTTTTATTACTCCCTAGTTATCTCCTATTGATGGTTGAATTGTCACGTCCTTATTCTTAACGCGTTGTGTCTCTAAGGTCGTAGGGTATGCGTTTATCCCTAACTCTTTGAAGCTACCAAAGGTCAATGACTACAAAATCTCTAGGATTCATAAACTTAACACTAAGGTATTCTTTGGATGTTTAGCCTACAATGACTCTAGGTGATTATAAACTAAGGTTCAACAAAGATTAATCAAGCATTAATAACACAACGAATGACCTATCGCAATACTAGGTCAATCACAATTAAGATAAGAGACAACCACTCAATATTCAATAACTAGGTTTCATATTACCTATGCAAACACACAAGTAAAATAGCCGGACATGGAGAACATGCAAGCATACACACAATCAATTGAAGACATAATTGAATCAATGAAGTAAAACACTTATCTTGATGTAAGATAGGGTATGGAACTCTAAAATACTGTACAAGACAGCCTTGGTTCGGTTTAGGTTTTTACTCCACAAAACTACCTCTCTAAAACTGAAAAATTCGGATTCTATATATAGTGTTACAAACTGCGACGACGTCACTCTTCAATTGTGACGCCGTCGGCTCGCCGTCATTAAGTTTTCGTCTTGGCCACGTTATCATTGTGACGGCGTCACCTTATGCCCGTGACGCCGCCGCCTTCAGTCTCTGACGCCGTTTGGATCAAATCTAGGCCGTCTGAGCTGCGACGCCCTACTCTTTTAAAACCTTATGCCGTCACTTGTAAATAAGCAATTTGGCTACTGAGTCGTCACAAAACTTGTTCCGACGGCGTCACAAATAGAACCTGACGCTGTCCCCTTCAGTTCCAGCAGCCTGAGTGTCTCGATTCTTGACTTTGGCCATTTTCTTCGTATATTCGCGCCTTTTCGTCCGAATAAGTGTCATTCCAACAATTTGCCTTCAAGAGACCTAAAAAGTGAAAAGGAACGAAATTAAGTAGTAACGGATACAAAAGTGATCAATTAAGGGTTTAAATGACCCCTCAAAAAGGTACTTTTTAAATCCTTATCAGAAAACTTAAAAGACAAAAATACCTTGCACGTAACAAGATTTTGTTAATAAAACTAACGATCGTTAGCAATAGGAACCAAACTCAATATGGGTCATAACCATTAACAGAAGATCGGGGAAAAAAAAGGTTAAAAACTATTTTGGTTAAACTCAAATAGATCATAGGGACCATTTATGCAATTAACTCTTATTTTAATCTCAAATATGAAATATCAGAAAATAGAAATGAAATTCGGAAATAAGAAAAAGTCAAACAAGTAATGAAGCCGTCACCACGTTGAATGATTTCACACATGTCACACTGTCATTGGTTGGAATTCGTATCACCCCAACCTACTTTGTTCCTTGCGCGTTTCCACCCATCAACTTGTACCGACTAGGCGAGCGAGCACCTATGTATTTTCTATTTGTTTAAGATAAGAAATAATTTTTGATTCACTTAACAAATTAAAGTTCATGTAAAGTGGAAGTTGGGTGACCAACTCTCACATGCTACGTAACAGAAGTATTAAACTTAGAGCTCCTTTACTTGATAGTATGGTTATGACTTATGATTCTTCAAAGTTAGTTCATCATCAAGTATTATATTTTGACTTTATGCGCTAAAGAGATTTATCAAACAACTATATTCATACACTAATAACTTCTATTTCAAAACAGTGATTATATATTAAATCCGCTCGACTGAAAATGATCGAAAGAAAAGCAAACACAGTAACGCATGAATAATTTGTTCAACATATTATTTATTTTTTTTAGATGTAAGATGTCAAGTTCAATTCCTGTTAGGTGCAAACAACTTTAAATGGCCACGTTAATCTTTTGAAAAAGAAAATTTTTACCTGGTTTGAGTATGTGTGGCGGTGAGTTCAAACTCCGTGAATTAGTCGGCTAAAGATCGAAAATCATAGTTAAAAAAAAGAAGATGTAAGACGATATTCCTTATAGAGCAAAAAACTTACTATCTATTTAACTTATTTATACTTATTAATATCTCAAATATACACTGATTACTAATTACTAAATCTAAAAACAATAAAACACATCAAGCTAAAAATGATGCAAATGCATTCTACAAACCATGTCCAAAGGAAAAAAAAAATAATAATAAAAAAAACAACAAAAAATACATTAACACAAGATTATCATGTAACAAACTTAAGATGACCAAAATGGATTAAGTATTATATGCTCAAGTTATCTAGAGTATGAGTAACAGACTCGAATATACGCAGTTTAACTGAAGTATTTTCATGAACATTTTTTACCCGTTCTCTAGCCTTATTTATATGTGTATTTAGCGAGATTTGAACCATACACCTTTTATAAAAAGGTAGGACTTATCACTTGATCATCCAACAATGGATTAAGAGGGGACGATGCGACGGTGGATAACGTGTTATATGACCAATTTTGGTACCTATAACACCACCATGCATGTTATAGCTGCACCATGCCTCCATGTCACCGCCATCTCTTTAACGGGTGTTACCAAACTTTCCTTTTTAGTGTAAAAGTGGTGTGAGTGGGGTTATTGGTTGTGTGTTATAGAAATGCTATAATGTAAAAACTGACGTGATGTCGTGACAACGACTATAACAATTATAAGCGCCAACTGCACCTGGCTCTCTAAAATAGTATTATAAATCTGGGGGCACTTTCATCTCCTTTTTTATATTTGAAAATTTCATATTTATTCAAATGTGCTTCAAAAACGTTATACATTATGTATTCAATAATTGTGCTTTAAATATTTATGAATTTAATTATGAAAGTAAAAGGAGAGATATGAAATTCATTCATCCTATAAAACTAAAAAAAATCGTTATATCAATAGCAAAGTCAAACACTCTATATAATAGAGCAACACTAAAAGGACGCCTAAAAACTATTCAGCAAACACACGGGGTATATTTTGTAAATTGTCATTTAAATCCACAATAGTGTTCCGTAGTAGATCGAATCTCTTCCAATATAAACCCCAAAACCCGATCCCCAAATTTTCATTCATATCAAATATCTCAAAATTCACTTCTGTAAGTTCTCAATTTCACATCATTTTTAATTTTTCAATATTACGTAAATCAGTTATGTATTTGATTATATGATACCAGATCTGTAAATGTAGTTTGTGATTGTAGATCTATTGATTTATTGATTTGATTTTGAAAAAAAAAATGTGAATGTTGTTAATGATTTGCATGTTGATGATCTATGAAGATTTTGCCGTTTTATTATTGGTTTATTTGTGTGTTTTGGTTTGATGTAAATGTGTACTAGGTGATAGGAATAGAATAAATTATTTAATATTAATCAATTCATGAATAAATAATGTTATTGGATTTAAGGAGGTGTTTGTGATTGTGTTTTGAATGGTGATGTGGATATGTGTTAAGGATAAATTTTTCTAAGTATGGAAATTTGTCGTTATTAAACAGATTTTAGTTTATGAGAATTTTTTTGGCTGTTAATGATTTGCATGCAGACAACTAGACGATTTGAAATTATTTGTTATTGGTTGAAAATGTCAACTAGTTAAAGGGGCTTAGTGAATTGATGTTTAAGAAATACGGAGTAATATGGTGCTAAAGCGGCTGTTTTGGATTGCTTAATTAAACAGCTCAGCTGTTTATTGCGTTTTTTAGGCTATAATTGATTGCCGTTTGAATAACTCTATGGATTATAATTGATCGCCGTTTGAATAATTTTAATTAAAAGCAAATGACAGTGTTTTTCTTACATTAGTTTATCTAGTGTCTTCTTCATGGGGGTGTTGTATAATCTAATGATTGTTTGCTTGTTACTTACGTTATGTTTTTGTAACAGCTACTTGCAGTTCTGATTTGTCAAAATGGGAGGTGGTTTTAGAGTGTTGCATCTGGTCAGACCATTTCTTTCGTTTTTGCCAGAAGTGCAGAGCGCAGATAGGAAGGTTCCATTCAGAGAGAAGGTCATATACACTGTGATCTCTCTTTTCATCTTTTTGGTGTGCAGTCAGCTTCCTCTGTATGGCATACATTCGACAACGGGCGCAGATCCTTTTTACTGGATGCGTGTGATTCTGGCTTCAAACCGTGGGACTGTCATGGAACTTGGTATCACCCCCATTGTGACTTCTGGATTGGTTATGCAGCTTTTAGCTGGGTCGAAAATTATTGAAGTTGACAACAATGTTCGTGAGGACCGTGCTCTATTGTAAGTGCCTTCTTTTGTTCAATCCTCTTTATAATGTGTATCACTGTTGTGGAAATGCATATGAGCTTTAAATAGGTTCTTGGTTTATGTGACACATGTTATCCCTATGGTTATTACTATTAATGTATAACACACTTTGCTTAGAAAATTGAATGATATTATTAATGAAAACACTGTTTAAAAGAACATTAAATAATGTTGATTATGCGAGCTTTCCACCTTTTTGTATAAGATCTTGATGTTTGCTGATAATTATATTCAGTTTTAGAAGTGCACCGTCTAATTAAATTCTCATCAAACCTGTGATTTTCTCAGGAACGGTGCTCAGAAGTTGCTTGGTATCTTGATTGCCGTTGGTGAGGCTGTTGCCTATGTTCTGTCTGGAATGTACGGCAGTGTTGGTCAACTTGGTGTAGGAAACGCCATCCTCATCATTGTTCAGCTATGTTTCGCTGGGATTATTGTGATATGCTTGGACGAACTTCTCCAAAAGGGATATGGTCTAGGCTCTGGAATCTCATTGTTCATAGCCACCAACATCTGGTAACCAACTGATCCTTACTTACGTGTAATACGTATCGACTTCTATTATTCACTATCTTATACGTTGATTGATCATGCAGTGAGAGCATCATCTGGAAAGCATTCAGCCCAACAACCATCAACAGCGGGCGTGGTGCTGAGTTTGAGGGTGCAGTCATTGCGTTGTTTCATCTTCTGATCACTAGATCAGATAAAGTTAGAGCACTGAGGGAAGCTTTCTATCGGCAGAATCTTCCTAATGTAACCAATTTGCTTGCTACTGTGTTGATCTTCCTCATTGTTATCTACTTCCAAGGGTTTCGGGTTGTTTTACCTGTGAGATCAAAGAATGCCCGTGGGCAGCAAGGTTCTTACCCCATCAAGTTGTTCTACACTTCCAACATGCCTATCATTCTTCAGTCTGCACTTGTTTCCAACCTTTATTTCATCTCTCAGGTATTGTGATTATATCTTCACTAGTTGAACTGAACTATGTGACTTATTTCTCCTTGTACTAACCACTCATATCATTCTGCCTCACCAGTTGCTTCACAGAAAGTACAGCGGAAATTTCTTGGTTAACTTATTGGGAAAGTGGAAGGAATCTGAATACTCAGGCCAATCAGTCCCAGTCGGTGGCCTTGCTTACTATGTTACTGCCCCTTCAAGGTAGCTAGCTAATCATGTTTCCTGTTTCTTGTTCAATATGGTTCTGTTGTGCAGACTTTGTGTATGCCAAAATAGGCCTTGTACAGCCGTGTTTGAACCAGAAGATGCAAGATGGGTGGGTGGGTTGGGTAATGGGTAAAAACATGTTCTATTAAAACATCTTGAACGTTTTGTGTGTCAGTTTTCTTATAATAGTTACGGTACTTTTGACTTGTGATTACCATTTACCAAAGCAGGATAATAATCTGGATATCTAGATAAAACGATTAAGCTAGCTGTATGCATTAAAAAAATTGACTTTCGACGCAACCCAAAGCGGCTCATATATAAATATAAATGGTCTAATTGCCACCTCTACTTGTACTGATATTTTCCTTTATTTTTATTTTCGTGCATCTTAATATCAGCTTGGCAGACATGGCAGCCAATCCGTTCCATGCTCTTTTCTACCTGGTCTTCATGCTAACAGCATGTGCACTCTTCTCTAAAACTTGGATTGAAGTTTCTGGATCTTCTGCAAGAGATGTGGCCAAGCAACTTAAGGTAATGCTTGCTTCCCATATGATATCCTTCTCGTATGTTTGATAAATATTGTTCTAGTGAATAAGGGCTCTTCTATATTAGAGTCTTATGAAATTGGTAATCTGAAATGCGGCATGCTAAAAAGATGTAGTAGAATTGTATTGTGATGGTTGTGTCTCTGTTTCTAATGGTTATGGAACATGCAGGAACAACAAATGGTGATGCCTGGCCACCGTGACTCGAATCTGCAGAAGGAATTGAACCGGTACATCCCAACAGCGGCTGCATTCGGAGGAATGTGCATCGGTGCTTTGACGGTTTTGGCAGATTTCATGGGAGCCATAGGGTCTGGTACTGGAATATTGCTTGCAGTTACGATCATATATCAGTACTTTGAGACATTTGAGAAGGAGAAGGCTAGTGAACTAGGTTTATTCGGGTTTTAAGCTCTACTTGGTAGTGTTGTTGTTTTCTGTTTGTAGTGAGAATACTGAGTTTTTACGGCAGTGGCAGTTGAAACTAAACTCTCTTTGGATGTTACATCCGGTGTTTTTCTTTTATACTTGCAAAAGGTTGCCTTAATGTTGGCCATTGCTGTTAGAAGTGTGCATTGGTACCAATCTGAAGAGGAACCGTAAGTTACCAAATACTAGAACTGAAAATACACAATGAAATTGACTTGAATGTTAGTCTAGTGATCCAAACTTTTTTATATTCCTAATCATTTCTTTGAAAGTTTGAAGCAAAAGAAATTTGCTTTGGAACTGGATTCATTCTGGCTTGATAAGATCCGGTTCCTTGCTTCAAACTGTTTTTACTAATTTCCCTTGAAATTCCAACTAAAAGGTTTGAGATGGATACCAAATGCTTTGCTATTAACTCTCAGCAATGGTGAAATCTCAGTCAACTCTTGCTACACTTGAATGAATGTGCATTTACAATGCGAAGTATCGCTTCTTGAAGAAGCTTTGAATACTATTTAATTTCCTGGAGCAACAAATTGCATCTTGGCCAGAAATTTCTCGGCAGAAGATGAACTTGGCTGTAAACATCGTTTCATAAGGTCTACTCAGAAAATGGACGAGTCTTAAATTTTCGCTGGAGCTAGTACTGTATCAATCCTTTCATAACTGAGCGCATCTTGATGACAAGACAACAATGTCCTAGATCATAATCTGAGAACGAATTGGGTTCTCAGACAGTAATTCTCATTTACAATCCAGAATCAGGACCATCGGGTCTCAAAAATAATTTGCTCAGTCACAGGGGTTTGACAAAGGTCGATAACTTTGCTTATTGAGACTTTCTTTCGCTTTTAAACAGTCTCTTTCTTGCCCATGGCTCTTGCTTCTTTCCTAAACTCTAGCTTGTGTAACTTTTTTATCTTATTGTTAAGGAGAATGGTTCTTTAAGTATCTGAAAATTGCATTAAGACTTACTTCATGGTGGAGCATGATACATCCGGCCAGTCTTCTTTACAAAGTTCATGCTAGAAAATGAAATAAACATCTACAAGATGCTTGATTTTTACTAGGTAGAGAAAGGTTGGTAACATTGTAAGGTAATCGATTTTTATAATTTTATTTTTTGGGTAAAGGGGACACTACCCCGGTAAATTATATTACACCAAAAAAGTCAATGAAAAAAAGTCAATGAAGTACAATGGAATGTGGCCGTGTGCCACATTAACCTCAAGCTTACCAGCTTGAACAACCCTACTCATATGACATGCCATGTGAGAACTAAGTACCATTACATACCCAATTACACCAATAGGAAAGAACCATCTAATAGTACATAAGCAATAAAACATGGTTACTTTAACATAGACAAAGGTAGCTCCCAAAGACGCGAAAATAGAACCGCATCCTTGGACTTCTTGAAACAACACGAAAGAAGCTTCAAACGAACGGAGGACATAATGCAATCCACCACTTCCTGGACTGATCTCTTCGATTGCTTGAACAACCGAAAATTACGCTCTTGCCACACAAAATAAACAGCAGCCGCAAGAGAAAGCTTCCCAATACAGCTCTTAAAAGACTTCCGCTTAGCAATAGGCATAAGGATTGAAACAATGGAGTCAAGAGAGGAACCTGAACTTGTAAGACCTGCCAAATGCTTAATACGACTCCAAACCTGATAAGAGAAGGAGCAATCAAAGAATAAGTGCTCGTGAGAGTCCGGTTGCATCTCACAAAGAGAACATACACTCGTTAGCCCAACAACCACATCCCAAGAGCTCAATGTGTCTTGCGTTTTCAATCTTTTCTTCATAATAAGCCACATAATAAGAGCATGCCTAGGAATACAAGATGAAAACCACACCAAATTATACCATGGTACCTCAATATCCCTAGGTCGAATAGTGTCCCACACACGCTGAATCGAGAACGGACTATAGGACCCATCACTATTGCGCCATTCCAACACATCAGATTTAGCATCATTAAGAACCGGAACAGGAATAGAGTTTAAAATAGGATATTTTACCAACCAATCATTCGGCCAACTCCACATACCATCATGAATACATTCACGAACCTTCGATGCAAGGCTAAAACCAGCCCTCGCAATGTCACGGGCTGAAATGATGTTATACAAAGGGCTAGCATTACACCATATATCGAACCACATAGAAACTTTAGAGCCATCATCAATAGAAGACCAAATGAAATAATTTTTATAATATAATGCTGTTATAATAAAATGGTTTAGCAACATGACTTATATTATCTATTTTTTATAATATAATGCTGTTATAATAAAACGGTTTATCAGGTTGTCTGAGCAATATTTAACGTGTTGATACTTGACAAGTTCAGTGTACATGTAAACGAGTGAAGTTAAAGCATTTAGTTTAATGCAGCTGGAAGTAGCTTTTTGCAGGGAAGCCAGATGCCCCAATATATAGTGATAAAAAAAGAAGAAAAAAGTACAGAACTCTTTGCATTCAATATGAATGTGAACAAAGAGTTGACTTTAACGAGTTACAACTTACAAGTTCTCTTTATTATTCATAACCATCCACCTGCACGACGACCATGTCTAACAATCATTTGGGATTCGCTACTTGTATGTATTTTACATGATAGGTACTATTTACAAGTAATCTTTACTATTGGTATCCCACGCCTCCCACCCCTTTATTATGTGCTTTTTTAATAGAACAAAACATTTTTTTTGTTTCGTATATTTTTTATTTTACTATTTTTGACTTGTTAAACTTTATATTTTATATTCCGTATTTTTTTTCGGCAGTTTTACCACTTTATTAACATGACAAGCCATTTTTTTTTGCTCCGTATTTTTCATGTTTTAATACTTTTAACTTATCAAACTTTATATTTTCTGTTTTTTACAGTTTTATAATAATAATAATAATAATAATAATAAAAAAATAAAATAAAATAAATAATAATAATAATGATAATAATAATAATAATAATATGCTGAATAATAATAATAATAATAAGGGTATTTTGTAGTTTAGGATACCAATATCCAAATCTTTTTTCAAAACTAAATGTACAATTATGGTATAAAGTGCCATGACCGAGGGAAAAGCCCAAGGCGGTTTAGCAGTAAGTGTACTTATTGAGAGTTCTGATAAAGAGTCTTAAGTTCAAATCTCATAAACTCTAATTTTTGGGGGCCAAGAGGCCTAGTCATACAACCAGAATCCGGCTTTATGAGTGTTCCGGATAGTTTGTTTACGGGGTTTACTTGTCAGGTTACCAAAGTTGACGTTGGTTCCCTTGTGCCTAAGTTAACATTCTGTTAGACAAATCAGTCAAGCAACATTGCAAAATGCAAATCGTAAGGCGAAATTTCAATTTACACAGCTTTGAAAACTTTCTTGGTGCTGCAACGATGGTCACACAACAAATTAACAGAATCATATATTAATCAATAGAATCATATATGTGACAGTCACATTAAACAAAACATCTAAATGCTATGTAAAATACCAAAATATTTAGAGTTAATCTATTCACGAAGAAAGATGTGATAAACAGTTTTCATAAAAATGCTTCTGAAAACAAGTAACTCATAATCACTGACCTCAATTGTCGAGTCTATTAATATTTTGAGTTATTTTGAGTTCTTGTGCGGTTGCACATTTCACGACTGGCTGTAATCTGTGAGGCATTAAAGGTAATCTGAAAGGGTATCATAATTTGTTTTTTCCGTTCCCAAAGAAATCCTAGACGATGCATTTTGTATTTTTAATGCAAACAATAGACAATCACATTTAAGATATAAGAACATCAGTACTTACAATGAGCCATCATGAACGTAGCGAGCCATTTAGAATATTTTTCAACCACCTTACAACGAAGAATAAATGTAAATCAGTTGATACGAGTACTTTGACAAGCGGGTCTCAAGAGTTTGGTGCTCCTATTCAATGTTATTAAGAGGTGGCAAAACGGGCGGGCCGGGCGGGCACGGGCACGAGTTAAAACGGGCACGGGCTAGAATGGGCGCGGGCCAAACGGGCTAGAATGGACACGGGCCAAATGGACACATGTTATACAAATCGCTAAATAAAAGACCTAAAACGACGAAATAAATTCCTTAAACGTAATATCTTATTTATATTTAAAAACTTAAATATATTATATAATTTTTTTTTTAAAAACGATCCTAATGTTCTACAATTGAGAAAAAAACATGTGCCCGTTAGTGCCCATTTAAGTTTTCAATGAGCTATATGTGTCCATTTAAAAAAAAAAAGGGCTAAATGTGCCCAAATCTTTAAAAAATTTGCCCATTTAGCTCATTTTTTTGCTTTTAGCCACATTTTACTACCTCTACTGTCATTACTTTTAAATTTTACTGTAATTAGTTAGATACCCTTCAAATGCATGTGACACAAAAGCAAATCTATAACCAGTAGTGCAAGTGTCAAAAATTGGTCGTTCAAATATGCATATTTTGATATGTTGTTATATCTGAACACATTTTTAAGATGATTAACACATTAAAATGTGTATATCGGAGCACTTTATGAAAATTCATTACATTTACTCATATTATCTAAGTTTACGTACACAAATGAGACATTGAAAAAAGTTCGTTGTTATTTTATGAAACCTTTTTCTTTAAGCCAAGGATTACAAAATAAGTGATCAGGAGTGTCAACTTGGCACATCATAACTCATAAGTACTACTAGCTTGACCATGACTACATCAAGGGACGGACACAGGATTTTTAAGAGGGTGTTGCACAAATTTTTTTTTAGGCTAACTAAAGTTACACCGTAAAAAATGAAAGTAGCAAAATAATTTTGAGGGTTGCACATACCACAAAAACGATAGTTTTAAAATCTTTTTGCACTTCGTGACCTAAAATAAAGTGTAGCCCGTGCTACACCCGGCATACATGTGAGTCCGTCCATGACTACATCAAATCTAGCTTAAATAAAGGGCTAGCAATATATCAAGACTAGTACGTGCGTCCATATATATCAAGACTACCATCATAATGTTATTTTTCAATTGTTGGAACATAATAGCCTATCGACATCCCAAAATGTATATACACGTCAATATTATCATACGACGACTTTAGTCCAGCAACATACATACATGACACGCTTTCTTTGACAAGCAAATAACTATGACCATGAACACATGTACAATTTTATATAGAAAGATTATTGTTCAAGCTTTATAGCGTTTTTGGTACACAAATCATATCGTTGATAACAGGCTAAAAAAGTTAGGATTTTATATGTCCGTTAATGTTAGGTCAGACTACTTTATAAGTTTAATTGATGATGATTTGTAGTTCACTTCTTGTCTGCAAGGATAAGCATGCAACAATTATCTCTAATCCTTTTAAATGATTTTGTTCCTTTTAGTATTGATTATTGATATGGATGGCCCAAAATCATATATAATTAGGGGAAACACTGAAAATATTCTATTTACTATCCCAAATAATTTATTATGCTTCCATTACTATTTTTTATTCTCATTCAACTCAACATTTTTACGATCAACGACCTATTATACAGAACTATTTTACTGTCTTTCACTTTAAAAGACTTAGATACCCTTTCGTCTTATTTATTTATTTATTATTTGAATTTATATTTTTTTGAAAAAATAGCAATCAAATAACATAAAAAATAGATGGTGTAAACTAGATTCTGAAAAACTTAGACAAAACCCGCCACCTTCATCGAATCTAAATGTAATAACAAAGAATTTAAAATCCATGGATGATAATTGAAGTTGTAGTCTGTTGGGATCGCTCCTAACACGTAAATTGAACGATATTTACGGGATTACATTATCTATCTTATTTAGCCAAAACACATGGACTATTTATGTCATATTGTAATAGTTATGTTTGTGCTAGGTTATATATACCCCTCCATACTTCCATAGATGGGTGAGACTCTTTGTGTATTTTCCTTTTCATTATCAATAAACACAAGTTTTTCCCTTCTCTTTTTACTTCATCTCCATTAAACACAAGTTTTTCCCTTCTCTTTTTACTTCATCTCTCTAACAATGAAGATGGTATTCTACCATCATCCCGGACCTCCCGAATCACCAAGTTCAATCTATATACGATTCTAACAGTGGCATCAGAGCCTGGTAGTCTTTATTGGTTGATTTTTTTGTGGTGATTATTCTTGTCAAAAACTTGTCTAAATCATCACTTTATTAAGCTGTTATTACAAGTATTCATTGTTTTTAGTCTTGTTGGTTTATTAGTTTATAACAAGTGTTGTTTTGGTATAAAAATTGGTCAACACAATTTATCTGCTTTTAGTTAAAAGTTTCATATATCTGTTTTGTGAGGTCTTTCTTTTAGTCCAAGTTTGACAGTTTTATGCTTACTCATCTTTTGTGACTGTTTTTTGTATCATCTATGAATGATTTGTAGTCAACTAGTCAAATACGTGGTCAAACGGGTAAAAAGGGATGACCTTCAAGCAGTTTTTTGGGAAATACTAATCTGGTCGGAAAACTCATCGGAAAGTCACAAACCCTCATTCATCGAATTTACTTGGAAAGTAATTTCGACAAAACCCTCATTCATCGAAATTACTTGTAAAGTAAATTCGATGAAACCCTTTTCCATCGCAGTTTCAATCGAACTTCTTTGAAAGAAGTTCGATAAAAGTTCATCGAACTTCTGAGTTCATCGAATTTTTTAGAGTTCATCGAACTTTCATCGTACTTTTGAGAGTTAATCGAAGTTTTAGGGTTCATCGAAGTTTTATCGAATTTACAAAAAGAAAGTAACATGAAGGAGAAGTCTAATTGACCACAACCAAACATAACAACTCAAAGTAACCTCAGTTTGTTACAAACTTCATCAATCCAAGTTACAAAAATAAAAAGAACAAAAGTTAACCAAATGAAATAGAAGGAGATGAAGGAAAGCTGTTCGAATGATAGTAATAAGTGTAACATAAAACAAGTAATCACTACCACGATAAATGGTATCCAAATCCAATCCCACATCAAATCCTATCTCACATCTCAATCAAGACTCGCACAATAACAGTAATCAAAATTCAAGATCTCAGTTTGGTTATTATCGCATCTCTTACGAGATTTAATGAACTTTGAAAACTTTACATAACGATATAACCAATTTGTTGGGTTCAGTAAATACCCAAACCCCATAATCTAGGATTTGAATAGAAAATAACCTAAGTGCTTAGACCGTTAAACACTAACAGGCCATTGAGTGCATAGTCTCTCAGTGAGCCATCTTCAGGACGCTCAGTAAGAGACACAGAAGAAGTCTCTCCACTCAGTAAGGCGGAACTTAAAGGGTGAAGACTGAGTCAAGAAGAAGATGGTGGATTCAGTAAGTGATGACAATACCTTACTGTGTAAAACCCTAAAATCTCAAACGCGTGTAAAAGACAATTTTGCCCCTCAAGCTTAATAATTGTAGGATTCGTAAAATATGTCAAGCTTGTTAGATATGTTTAACATTTAACTCACAAATGAATTATGCAAAATAATGATAACCAACTCACAATTATGTCTACAAATAATATATCACACGTTATATAAGTTAATTGGACCTAATTATGTACAAAGTTTACATTATACATTAACTTGAAAATAAAATCAACTCATTTTGTAATTAAGGAAAATTAAATTAGTCATTAACTCCCCCCCTATTTTGGCCGAAAATCAATCCCCATTAATCCCATGATTTCTCATTTAACCCCATTTACTCTCTCATTTGTAACCTACCTTTTGCCAATTCAAAAACACACACAAAAATTCACCACGACTCCATACGAATTTCTGGAAGGGATCTAGCATTTTTCTGGGGTTCTTCATCATCAAGAGTAGCTGGGAAAAATAGGTTTTGGTTTGTTGGAGGCTTGGTTCGATCGGGGTGATTTTTCTTTGGTCGATTCTTCATCCGATAGGTATGAAATTCATGCGCTTGATCCACACGTCCTTAAATCGATTGGGTATTTTTCTCATACTATTTATATCATATATGACCTAAATAAAATGATAAAAAAGAATCATGCATGTTTAAATAGTCGAATGGGAATTACATGCTTAAAACGTATGCAAAACTATAGATCGGGTTATATGAATTCTCTGGGTGGTGTACATAATTTTTATGGGTGTCTTAGTCATCATAAAGGTCTGGAAAAATGGTTGTTTGAGTTGTTATAGCTTGGATCAATCGTAATAATTTTTGAGGATAAAAACGTGTATAAAATCTAATCTAATTCGTACGAATTTTCCGGGTGTGAAACCCATTTTATTTAAGACCTATACGACCCATATGATACTGGAAAAATGTTCATTCGAATTGTTATTGTCTAAAATGGCCTTGTCGAACTATTGCTTATAATCGGGTTTTTTTATAAAAAAACGTATAAATGGATAAACGAAATTGGAACGATCGACCTAGGGTTTATGTTATGGTCTAGATCTGATCTTAATGATGAAATAATGATGGAATAATGATTGTTTTTGATTTGGGGAATTAGGGTTAGGGTTTGATGATTTTATTGTATTACCGATTGAGTTTTCAAAATAAAAAGGGGTTGTTTCGTTAATTATAAAACTTGTGGACTATTTTTGTAATATACTTTGGACCATGGGGTGTTAGCATAAAATGTAACATGAGGACCTTTTTCGTAAAATATGTGACTTAGGGGTGTATTTTGTAAATCGGGTAAATTTGTAAACCGAAATGTAATTATTAAAAATAAAGGGGCTTTTTTGTAAATTCTGGAAACTTGGGGGTATTTCGTATAAATAAGGATAATGAGGGTGTAATATGAAAAATTGGACACTTAAGGGCTTGTTGTGTAAATATGCTGAATAAGGAAACTTTCTAAAAATGGAAACCTGCTATTTTTGGAAACCTGCTAAATATGGAGAGTTACTAAAACTGGAAAGCCGACTAAAATAAGTAATCTGAATTAAATAAGTTTTTAATAAAACCAGTCATGAATTCGTGTAGATTCGCCGGAGATGGAGTTTGCTTCCGACCTTGTTATTTCTGTTGTGTTTCGTTTGCGGTATAAGGTACAGATATTCTATCCCTTTTCAGTATGGATTTCTCCTGACTTTTCAATCCTTGACTTTGCTTCACTTATAATATTCCTTTGCTATGATTTCCTTACGCTATGATCCTTTTGATATGATTCCGACATAATCCTTTGATATGATTCTGTTCGCTATGATATTCGTTGTTATGATTCTGAACTTCTGATTATGAACCTCCTGATTATGAACTATGATATGAAACTTATATGAACCTTTGATATGAAACTCCGATATGAAACTATGATATGAAACTTTGATATGAACCCTTATGATATGAATATGCTTTGACCCTTCAGTCTGATACCCGAGCCAAATATGTTTCCTAGTCAGGAAGGTAACCTGACCGTGTCATTGATGCACCAATGGCATGACTTTAGTGTGGTTGAGTGATGTTCCACACCGTCCCCATTATGATATGATTATGAGCTCACTATATGTATATGATTTGGCCACTATGTTCCGGGGGGCGTATGGATGCATCCTAGATATGATATGTTTCGAGGGATTTGATCTGATTGGAGATTTATATGGTGAATGATGTCGGGTGCAATCCGCGTCTTCACAATTCTGGGAGTTAGCTACTCCATTTGTTACTGAGGTCTCCCCTCCTATTATGTATGGTATTCCGAGGTCACCCCTCCGAATACAATGGCTACTTATGATATGATATGATATGATATGTTTCCGGGCTCGGGTAGATTTCTGATAACTCTTACACTTTTGATAAACCTATATTGTACCTTCCGTGTTCCCCAACGCACCATAATCTGTATTACTTGTTCATTACTCAATACCCTTATATGATTTACTTTTACCAAGATATAGGTACTCCATTACATTGATCTGTCACACTTTCATTCAGTTACTTCAGACTAAAGTTCCATTCATGTACCGGGTTATTATATGCTTATTGGATCTGATTATGATATTCATGCTTTATATGACTACTGATTACCCTGTTATGATATGATTAGTATGCGATTATAAGATTTACCTGTTGCCATCTAATGATATGTTATCTTACTGTCATGTGATCCTTTTGGATTTGTCTGGTAACCATGCTTGTGTGCAATCGATTGTTGATCTGTTTATCTTTTGTACCTCGTTCGATTAATCTCGTGGACTATGACTATTCGTGGTATCCTTATCTGCTTGTTGTTGACCTGCCATGTTTGCATTTCTGTTTATGTTACGGTTTGATTGGGAATTGGTTCAACTTATGACGTCTAGCTTGTTAACTTGTTTAATTGCTCTACTATGTCTTTAATTCATTTAATTATAATGTTCATATTGTATTCCTACTTGCTACGTGTGACTGCCATGTTTTGACTGCTGCTATGATACTTGTTATGTTTTCAACTAAGGGTTTTGACCTGTATGATTGCTATGCTCACTTAATAATTAAGTGCTTCCGCTTTCTTGTAGATTTCTGTTTGGCTTGTATGTCTTTTGATTTCCGGAATTGATTGTATGCCATATATGTTGTGTGGATGCGACGCCTGCTATACTTGCTTATGTTTCAGTCTTGTATGCCTGGTTTGTATGTGCTTGTTTTATGTCATCGATGCTTTGTTTTGCTTCGTTCTCCTTGTTATCTGTTCGTTTTGGATATCTGTAAAATTGTGTTCTGCAGGATCCTCATTGACTCATTGTTCTCTTTTCGCTGCGACCTTGTTATCAGTTTCCTTTGTTTCATTTCGTTTATGCTTTTATTTAGCTTTCGTTTTGTTATATCTGTTCACTGGGCTTTTTAAGCTCAGCCGCATTTCTTTTCCTGCGGCAGGTTTTAGATTTGAAGATGGGCTGAGAGTTGGATTATCCGAGTGGACCAACCCTAGTTGATTATTATTTGGACTTATCTTGAAGAGTTTTGTTTTGAGATTTCATTTCATTTTGGAACATTGTATTTTCATTGTCATTAAATCGTTTATCTTATTTGATACTTCATTTTAAGGATTCCGTTTGTAAAGATTTTAATTGTACGTTCTGATATGACGCCAGAATGTGACACTTCTACCCTTGTCGGGTTGTGGTGTTACAATTATGGTATCAGAGCTAAGGTTTCGTCTTGTTGACCTTAGGATTGACCTGTGAGGACTTGGGTAGACACTAGGCTTCCGTCTGTTCTGATCTTCTCCGATTCTTTTGATTGTCGTTCAGATTTGACTTTGATATTCGTTTGTCTTCACTGATTTGGCCCTTTTCTTTTCGCATCAAACTTTGTTATTTTGTCTTCGTACATCCGTTTGTCGATCATTAGGTGGAGACTACCCCGTAGAGCCGAAGATGATGGTGCCGACCCCGCGTTGCTGCAACAGTCCCTGAACTGGAGAGGTTCGTGTAGCAGAAGCCACACCTGACTGCAGTGCTGCTGGAGACATCAGGATGCTGCTGGAGGAAGCTGGACGGATCAACCAATGATGCAAGACGGAGACAAGATTCAACTGGTGGCTGAGGAGATTCATCTACTTCATATGATTGAGCGCGGTCTGTGTTACTCCGATTTGTTTGTCATGCGTTTGTGGCGGTTTGATATTTTGCTATGTGATTTCGATCGGCATTGCTCTTCTTTGATTTGTTCAGAACTCGGTTTGAATCGTGAAGCGTTATCTTTTGGCATTTTGGTAATATCTCAGCTTTTCCTTTGAATCTTCAGTAATGAGTCCTGAGGAACCGTTTTACGCAAGTTGGTGGCCTTCTCCCTTTTGTGGTATGGTAAGTTGTTTTGATGTGGTATATGCTGTATGTATGTGATCTGGCCTGCTTTGGTATGCTACTTGTTATCTGTATGTGATATGTTTTGTGTGTTATTGGCTATGTGGTTTGTCATGACCCGGGACAGAATATGGTGACAATAAGGGCTTGTTATGTGATGCAAGTATTATGACGCCTGATCAACGTGATAATACCGAGATCATATAATTTGAACTTATTGGAATCATACGACGTTTTGGGAAATGCCTGGGGTTGGTACGTGAATGGACTAAGACTTATAACCATTATTTGTCACTCCTCATGTTCGATTGGAATTCTGTACCTCTTTGTGAGATTCTCACCGATATCTGTTACGTGTAAGATTTGTACGCTTTGAAACTGATACGATTATGATCTGTATGAAACTATGGATTGCTACGTCTGCCTTAAGCCGGTACATCTCTGTGTACCTCTGTGACTTCAATTTTCGAGGACGAAAATTTTCTTTTTAGAGGGGAAGAGTTGTAAAACCCTAAAATCTCAAACGCATGTAAAAGACAATTTTGCCCCTCAAGCTTAATAATTGTAGGATTCGTAAAATATGTCAAGCTTGTTAGATATGTTTAACATTTAACTCACAAATGAATTATGCAAAATAATGATAACCAACTCACAATTATGTCTACAAATAATATATCACACGTTATATAAGTTAATTGGACCTAATTATGTACAAAGTTTACATTATACATTAACTTGAAAATAAAATCAACTCATTTTGTAATTAAGGAAAATTAAATTAGTCATTAACTCCCCCTATTTTGGCCGAAAATCAATACCCATTAATCCCATGATTTCTCATTTAACCCCATTTACTCTCTCATTTGTAACCTACCTTTTACCAATTCAAAAACACACACAAAAATTCACCACGACTCCATACGAATTTCTGGAAGGGATCTAGCATTTGTCTGGGGTTCTTCATCATCAAGAGTAGCTGGGAAAAATAGGTTTTGGTTTGTTGGAGGCTTGGTTCGATCGGGGTGATTTTTCTTTGGTCGATTCTTCATCCGATAGGTATGAAATTCATGCGCTTGATCCACACGTCCTTAAATCGATTGGGTATTTTTCTCATACTATTTATATCATATATGACCTAAATAAAATGATAAAAAAGAATCATGCATGTTTAAATAGTCGAATGGGAATTACATGCTTAAAACGTATGCAAAACTATAGATCGGGTTATATGAATTCTCTGGGTGGTGTACATAATTTTTATGGGTGTCTTAGTCATCATAAAGGTCTGGAAAAATGGTTGTTTGAGTTGTTATAGCTTGGATCAATCGTAATAATTTTTGAGGATAAAAACGTGTATAAAATCTAATCTAATTCGTACGAATTTTCCGGGTGTGAAACCCATTTTATTTAAGACCTATACGACCCATATGACACTGGAAAAATGTTCATTCAAATTGTTATTGTCTAAAATGGCCTTGTCGAATTATTGCTTATAATCGGGTTTTTTTATAAAAAAACGTATAAATGGATAAACGAAATTGGAACGATCGACCTAGGGTTTATGTTATGGTCTAGATCTGATCTTAATGATGAAATAATGATGGAATAATTATTGTTTTTGATTTGGGGAATTAGGGTTAGGGTTTGATGATTTTATTGTATTACCGATTGAGTTTTCAAAATAAAAAGGGGTTGTTTCGTTAATTATAAAACTTGTGGACTATTTTTGTAATATACTTTGGACCAGGGGGTGTTAGCATAAAATGTAACATGAGGACCTTTTTCGTAAAATATGTGACTTAGGGGTGTATTTTGTAAATCGGGTAAATTTGTAAACCGAAATGTAATTATTAAAAATAAAGGGGCTTGTTTGTAAATTCTGGAAACTTGGGGGTATTTCGTATAAATAAGGATAATGAGGGTGTAATATGAAAAATTGGACACTTAAGGGCTTGTTGTGGAAACCTGCTAAATATGGAGAGTTACTAAAACTGGAAAGCCGACTAAAATAAGTAATCTGAATTAAATAAGTTTTTAATAAAACCAGTCATGAATTCGTGTAGATTCGCCGGAGATGGAGTTTGCTTCCGACCTTGTTATTTCTGTTGTGTTTCGTTTGCGGTATAAGGTACAGATATTCTATCCCTTTTCAGTATGGATTTCTCCTGACTTTTCAATCCTTGACTTTGCTTCACTTATAATATTCCTTTGCTATGATTTCCTTACGCTATGATCCTTTTGATATGATTCCGACATAATCCTTTGATATGATTCTGTTCGCTATGATATTCGTTGTTATGATTCTGAACTTCTGATTATGAACCTCCTGATTATGAACTATGATATGAAACTTATATGAACCTTTGATATGAAACTCCGATATGAAACTATGATATGAAACTTTGATATGAACCCTTATGATATGAATATGCTTTGACCCTTCAGTCTGATACCCGAGCCAAATATGTTTCCTAGTCAGGAAGGTAACCTGACCGTGTCATTGATGCACCAATGGCATGACTTTAGTGTGGTTGAGTGATGTTCCACACCGTCCCCATTATGATATGATTATGAGCTCACTATATGTATATGATTTGGCCACTATGTTCCGGGGGGCGTATGGATGCATCCTAGATATGATATGTTTCGAGGGATTTGATCTGATTGGAGATTTATACGGTGAATGATGTCGGGTGCAATCCGCGTCTTCACAATTCTGGGAGTTAGCTACTCCATTTGTTACTGAGGTCTCCCCTCCTATTATGTATGGTATTCCGAGGTCACCCCTCCGAATACAATGGCTACTTATGATATGATATGATATGATATGTTTCCGGGCTCGGGTAGATTTCTGATAACTCTTACACTTTTGATAAACCTATATTGTACCTTCCGTGTTCCCCAACGCACCATAATCTGTATTACTTGTTCATTACTCAATACCCTTATATGATTTACTTTTACCAAGATATAGGTACTCCATTACATTGATCTGTCACACTTTCATTCAGTTACTTCAGACTAAAGTTCCATTCATGTACCGGGTTATTATATGCTTATTGGATCTGATTATGATATTCATGCTTTATATGACTACTGATTACCCTGTTATGATATGATTAGTATGCGATTATAAGATTTACCTGTTGCCATCTAATGATATGTTATCTTACTGTCATGTGATCCTTTTGGATTTGTCTGGTAACCATGCTTGTGTGCAATCGATTGTTGATCTGTTTATCTTTTGTACCTCGTTCGATTAATCTCGTGGACTATGACTATTCGTGGTATCCTTATCTGCTTGTTGTTGACTGATGAGTGTGTAAATACTCATCATTTTTAGTCAAATCTGAACTGCAAAACGTTTAAAAATGCTCACAAATGCATCAAAATACTGAAAATATTCCAAAATTGCATTTTATATGTTTCAGATGCAAAATGTTCAAAATCAGATGAAAAATGAGCAAAGTTTGCATAATTGGCAGTTTCAGTCCCCCAAGTTTCAAAAGTTGTCAAAAACAGTCCCTGAGCACATAATTTCAAAAGTAAAATCACCAAAGGTCCTTTTAAAATCATAAGTTGTCAAATTTAGTCCTTTGGTGAAAAATATAAAAAGTTTGAGAAAATTACAAGTTTGGTCCTCCAACTTTGAAAATTGGCAAAAATGGCCCTTGGAAAATTGAAAAATGTCAAGATTGGTCCTTGTATTATGGAAGCTTGTCACTTTTAACCCTTGAAGCAACTTTTCAGAATTGGCAGCTTAGGTCCCTCAGTTTTCAGAATTTACACATAGGTCCTTGTCATTTAAAACTCTTAATACCTATTTTGGACCCCATCATAATCCCTTGGCCCCTGTCAATACTAATTTGGACCCCCCTTTGATATTAGACCTCAGTCAACCTCTGGTCAAATACACAACACGCGCCAAAAACCTTATCTCCTTCTTTCTTCCCTGCTTTTCTGCAAAACCAGCCACCAACACCTCTAGCTCCACCCCTACTACATGTTTTGTTCCCCCCACCTCCTCCAATATCCAAAAGACATTAAATGCCTCCCCCCCTAGTTGCTAGTCTCAACCAACTGTCAAGACCATTTTTCCCGCCAAAACACAATCAAGGGCCATGATGACTTCAAGTGATCCAATGGTTATGGAAAGTGGTGGGAAACAATCAGGGAGGTGAGAGAAACAACTTGGAGCTATAAAAGAGGTTGAAGAAAGAAGAAAAGAGAAGTAGTTAGTTTATAAATTTTCCTCAATGTCGTTTTTTAAATAACTGATTTAGTTTAAATAGAAATGTTGTAATTTCAGTTTATTTGTATCACATTCAAGTTAAATCATCAGTGTAGTGTGCTTTTAAGCAACAATATCAAGTTTTTAATTAAGTTTCATGTTACTGTTACTGTTGAAAATTTCAGTCTTAATTTCTATTGTATAAGCTTGCAGTAGCTTGTTTTTAAGCTTAAACAAGTTAGTTAAACTCTTTATACCCTTTTTGTAAGCTTGCAATTAATTTTCAAGTAATTTTGTGAAATAGTCAACAAAAGTCAACCATGAGCTCAAATTGCAATGGAATTGGATTTGGTGGATGCAGAGGTTGATTTGGGTTAAATTAGCTTAGGATAGAATAGGTTTGGGTTTGGTCTTAGCCTGCAAACAGCTGGAAACCTGTGAGTGTCTGTTTCACCTTTTCATTTTCAAGCAAATTTGCATATCATTCTTGTGTATGTATCTGTGCTCATTAAAGGTTTAAACATGTTCAATTAGTTATATTTAAGTCAGTTAGAATGATTTTGAGTATCTGCTATAGCAAGATCAGTAGGTAGTTTTGTTGAATTTGCTTAACAGTATTAAAAGGTGTGTTTGGATTTGGTATTTAAGCTGTGCCATAGGTTTATGCAGTGCTTGGTATCTGTTGTCCCATGCTTGTGAATCTGTTTTATGCTCATATCAGTCTTAATCTTGTGCCTGCAAGGTCTCAAAGTCAAAATTACACCTTAAGTCCCTTAGCAGCTTACTGTTGAGATTTTTGCAAGATCAAACTCTTGTTTTATGTTTAGATACCATTAGGATAGCTTGTTCTAGTCTTATTTCATCATAATATATCATCATCAGTCCTTAAATCTAGATCAGATTTCAATTAAGTCAACTTTTCATTCTTACTTAAAAAGTCAAAAGCTTAAAAACTCAGTTTTGGCCATAATAGGTGGATTTTTCATGCATTCATTTCTGGGTCAATGCCAATGAAAATTGTAGGTTTAAAAACTTCTGCTGGTCTTGTTTCTTATTAGCAATTTTTCAGATTTTTATCAAATTTTTAGAAGCTTCATTAGAGCTTGTTAAAATGATACTAAGTGCCCTGTGCAGGGCATTAAGCCTGCACAGGGATTTTGCAGTTATTGCAGCCCTTGCCATAAGCTCAAATGAGCTTGTCCAGGTCTAGTATTTGGTCTATTGGTTCTTGGGCAGGTCTTCTCCAAGTTCCAATTGCTGGTTTTTCTTTTCAGCTTATCTTTTAGCTTGTGCATAAGCTCAAAATAGCCACCTAGAATCTGTTTTTAGCCAATAGCTCATAACATCAAATCTGTGCAATCTGCCAATCCAGAGGGTATAGTGTTAGGTCACTAGTTTTACAACACAAGCTTATAGAGAAAGAGATAAGGCGGATGAACAAGCTAAACACACACACACACACGTATAGTATGAAACGGTTAAGGAAGAGAGTGAGTGAAAGAGAATAACTTGAACAACCAACCCTCAAATGAGGGTTTACAATAGTTTATATAGGCAAGGAGCTAGGGCAACACTCCCTCTCCTTCCCTATTCCTTATTGGGCTTGGGCCTCAGCTTATGGGCCTTCTACATAAGCTGGACCTTAAACAAACATAAAGGCCATAATAAAGCTACCTATTACATATGAAATATAAATACTTGAAATACTGTTTAGGAGTGATTCCAACAATCTCCCCCTCAAGTATATATGAATGTAAACGGTGAAGGCGTTGATGTAATAGTAGCTGTGACGTCTTCTGACATTCTTCTTTCTTGTGAGAGGAATTGTCTTGATTCGAACAATCTCCCCAGTGTAGAGAGATCGTTATCTTTGAACAGTTATGTTTTGACGTCATCTTTAACTTTGTTCTTTGATCATTGTTCTTTGTGGTGAAAGTGATAGTATGTTGTTGTCGGCATCAGTCTGCCTCAGGTCTGCTTCGCTGCTCCAGTGTCTCCACGTCATTCTTCAACATGCTCACACGCTCTTTGACGTTGGAAATCAATACTGATGAAGTTCTGTAAGTCTTTAACTTTGTAGATTCTTTGATTGATGAAGAATCATTCTGACTGTTGTGTTGCATTCGAATAGAACTTTCATTAGTGATGATGTTGGCGTGAGCATGAGAAGAATCAGCACGATCATCCCGCTCCGGAGCTTCCATAAGAAGAAAACATTTCAAACGGTTAGTAATAAGCGGTTTCCGGCACTTACAAGTTTGAACTTCGAGAGTGTTAACAGCATAGTGTGAAAACACAACTCTAATTCTTACAAAGGCTGTTCCTGAACTGGAGTCCCACAAGTGAGATAACGCGATGTACCGAAGTACATCTACAGTTCAGATGAGTCGCTGAGGTACACCGAAGCATCACCTCACGACTGTAGACCGTTTGAGACACACTCCGCGTAATCCACGGGGAGTTACCGAAGTGACCTGCTGTCAGGGCTGTTTGATGTTGACCCTGGCAGGAGTTTCCATTCAATCACTGAGGATCACAGATGTGAACCTCTCATAAATGTTCTCGACAGATTGCTAAGATCTGTGAAGGACTCGATATGAACCACTGAATCACTGAAGATCTTATTTGTTGATCAACAAGTGATTAAATTTCAAGTGTTCCTAAGAGATCTTTTGATGAATCTCGTGGCTCTAGACTCAACAGTGCGTTTTGGTTTTCCTGAGCGGAGACTAGGGAGAGGGTCTCCTTCTTCAATACCAGCGATCTCTAAGAGAAAGCCAATAGTTTATGTAGGGTTCCCTGTGAGAATGAAGCAAGCTTCTGTTGAGAGAAAGTTGAGTGGCTAAGAAGGCTTAGTGCATGCGTCACTGGGTCCATGACGACTTTTAATCTTCAATACCGGTGTCACTAAGTGACAACCAGTAGCATATGAATTGAACCCGGTGTCTGCCCTAAGTTGAATAATCTGGAGGGCTATTTCTTTTCACCCTTTACTTTACATTTCTTTTTGATTCTTCAACTCCTTCTTTCTCCGATTCTCATTTTCTCCTTTTTATAATCATTCCTAAGGACTTCTAACACTAACTAATGGTAGTGTCCTTGGGTAGATCCCTCCGGCTCTGGCGGATCATAGGACGGTTATTCCTAACCTTAGTCACCTTATAACTCCATGACTGACCTATGTTTGCCATTATAACCACTGTAAGTTAAAATATCTCTCAAAGGGTTTGTAAATGAAAAACATGTTTGAACCACAGTGAGAGATAAGTTTTTGCATAAATACTCCCCCTCCACATGTGCTTAATAGTTTTAAAGGTTAAATGCACAGTGAGGAAAGAGCGCGCACTTTTTGAATTGATTCACTGAAGATAGACAATCTCCCGCGAGACACGGTTACGTTGAATAGTTAAAGAGATACATTGTCAGCTTTTAGGTGACAACTAGCTCTAATAACTATCTTGAAGGTGTAGACAAACCTCGAAAGGTTGTCATACCCGTCAGAGTTCATGTCTATCTTGAGTTTCTCGAATGGTACTTTCTACTTGGACAAGTCCTTTGCGAGACACGTTTACATCACTAGCGAACTAGCTTGAAATTATTACCCGTCCAGGACAAGTCTTTTCGAGTTACTAACAGTTTAGTACCGTCAATTCGTAGGTTAAGTCTGAGGTACACAGATTCATTTGCATTTTGTACAACATATTTCTTATCACATAATTTTCTCCCCCTCAAAAATGGCATATAAGATGTTATTTTTGAAACATTTTGAGAATAAATATGACCATTTTGAGTGTTGCGGGAAGAGTGACCACTGTGAACAATTTGTGAACAAAGTTTTCATCAAATACTCCCCCTCAACTAGTGATATAAACGGTTGAGGTTTTGAAATCATATGGGGAAGTACTTGTCTTTTTGAGCAAAACCTTAAAAAATGAAAGGTTTGATAGGTTTTACTCAAAAATAAGAAGCTTTCGCTCCTTTTATAAGGATTGTGGCACTGAGGCGTACCACAGGGTCCTTTCTTGACCATTACGGGTTGTACACTGTTATGTGTGCACAAGCCATTTTAGGGAAAAGATGAAATAAGTATGAAACAAATTAACCTTTCCCCAATTGACGATGTTTCAGAAATAGCTCCCCCTCGAACTGACAATTGTCTTTACCAGATTTGAAACTTTTGATGAAGTCTACATTTCCTCTAACTTTTGATGGTTTCAGTATGCAGCGGAATTTGTAGATGAGCAGTAAACCATACAAAGAAAATCTGACTAATTGCGGAAGATTCGTTCGAGGGAAACATGCCAGAAATCAACAAGATCTTCTCGCGTATGTAGACGCATCACGTCAAACAAACCACGAAAGACGAAATGAAACGACTTTCCCCTGAATGTTGTGGTCTTTCGGAATACTAGTCACTGTGAATATGCAATAACTCGATACCAAGACCGTGTGTGAGGCATCTTAACATTATATTTGTGTAACTTCACACAATATAACCCGTGAAAGTTGAGACGATAACACTGAATTAAGACGTTTGAACCACAGATCGTCTCATTTCTTCGCCCTTATGGAAGAAATTTTGGAGAGCATTGGGTTTTCGCAAGGAAGCACGTGGAAAAACGAAGAAGGAAAGGGACGCCTACACTCTCTCCCCCTCGATGTTTTCAATGAATCAGAATCATACACCACGTATGTTGATGATGAATTGAAGACATCGAAACCATGTAAATCCAAGCAACCGAACAAGTGTGAAGTACCATAAATATCTCGAGAGAATCAACTGCTGACAAAAAAAAAAAACATCTCAGTTCATTAAGTTGATCATCAGCTGTGACATTGTTGTAGGAAACACTTTGTTCTTCTGTTATCAAAGATTCGATTGTTGGAGGTGCATCTATAACAATGGTAGTTGTTGTAGTTTCAGAGTGTATCCGAAATTAGAGTATTATCGGTTGTGCAGCGGAAACATTCGATACATCTGAAGCACGACTTTTGACAGAATCTTTAACCAGAGGAGCCAGCAATGTTCCCAATTTATGATGATTAAGTACAATGGTGGAACATCTGATGGATCATGATATTTTTGACGGTGAGAAACGGGTCCTACGCTGTTTTGCAGTAGGAGCCATAGCTGTTGTACCTGCATAGAGAGAATAGAAAAGGGGGGGGGGGAAAGAAAGAAAAGAAACATGGATCCCCAAGTGTAACTGGGTTCCAGGTGTTAGAGGCATAAAGATGTAGTGTCAATTATCTTCTTGACACCTGAACATGCTATTTTGATGATTTCCTTTCCTGCCTCACGGATGGATGTAGTGGGTATCTCACTTGTTTTGGTGCAACTACTTAATATCTTGCCTGTAGGAATCCACCTAAGACTAACAGTTTTGAAAATCCTACCCGTTGGTATCCATCTAAGGTTAGATCTAGGGGATGTTGAAACTTCTTTTGGGAAGAGTCTGCGTCCTATATGGATCCACCTATTAGGTTTCTGACAGTTTACATTTAGATCAACGGGTTTATTTCTAACTGTTTGTTGAGTTAACTTAGGTTTTGGTTTGCTACTACAGGTAGTGTTCAGTAATACACGCGAAGGTGATACACTAGGTCGTGAACCTAAGATTCCATCCTTTTGAAGAAGTGCCTTTTTCCTAGCCTTTTCTAGATCACAGTTCTTGTACGTGTCATGTGAATCATATGAATCTTTACTTTTAATGCTCAATTTAGACACAGTGTTCGAACTAATCCTAGATTTGCCAGGAGCAGCCACAAGTTGAGGTTTAAAAGAAACAGGTATAACAGAAACAGGTTTAACAGAAACATGTTTAACAGAAGCAGAATGATTATTCATAGGCCAGGAATGTGGAGTGACTGGTTTTATCAAATGAGTATTCTCAACAACTTGGGAGGGAAACCGTGGTTTTGACGATTTTGAACGTTCAGATTTAAAAGCAGTTGGATGTCTGACAACTGATTGGTTTCTGATTGGTTTTAGAGACGATTTCCCCAAGGTTGTTGGTTTTGCAAAATAAGTATCCACACTCTTGTTAGTTAATCTTCTCAGTTTGTTTTGTAAAGCAACATGTGCAAGCCCCTTTGCTTGAATTTGAGCCTTTAAATGCTCATTTTCTTTTACTAATGTATCCACACGATTACTTTGTGCATTTGAAGACTGACCATTGTGTTCTGAAGAAAAAGATTTGTTTTGAAGTTTAAGTTCAAGAGAGATGCAATGTGCCTCTAGTTTTGAAAAATCTTTATGAAACTGAGCAATGGTATTTTTGAGAAGAATGTTTTCAGATTCAAGAGTTTGATTTGACGTTTCAGATGAATTGTTAACAAGTAAGGGCTCAGACATGAGAAAGTTGTCTGGACATTGTGCAACACACTGGTCAACCTCTCCTTCATTACTGAATTCAGGTTGCTCAGTATGTTGTATCGCATTTGCAGGCAGAATATGATCAATAGTAGATTGTACCTCGACCATATGTTCTATGTCAGTGTCATAGGTGGGTAGGATATCTTCCTCAACCATTTGTTCTTCGTCACAGTTAGGCTCGGTGTCGTAGTTAATTATGATATCTTCTCCAGATCTGCTGCTGTCATGCTGCTTTTCCAATGCTTCAACCTCATTGTCCGCATTACCGACAGTTGCAGTAATCACCACATTCTCAACGTCCATTTGAGCATTCCTTTCATGTACAGCAACTCTTGCACCTTGTACGACTGCGGGATATTGGGAATTAGATGCTGTCTGACGCTTGAATGCCAGAGTTATAGCCATGAATCCTTCTTGCAATGCCACAAATGGATCTTTATGATCAGAATCCATTTCACTCCCCTGCAGAAGAATCAAAGAGAAGAAAAGGTGCAAAGTCGATATAGCACATAGAAGGTCGATATAGTGAATTGCAATTTCCCTCCAAAAATAATTTTGAAAATTTTTGACTCTCAAAATTTGAAATTCACTATAAAATTCAATTCTAAGGTTGAAAGAAAAATTTGAGTTATGACAATTTTGACGCCAAATTTTACCCGAAAAATTTGAATTTGGGCCCAAAAATTTGAATTTTTGACCAAAATTTTCACGGTTAAACCAAAATTTGAATCTCGCGTAAAAATTGAACGTTTAGTCTCCTTGAAAAATTAAATTTTACTCAAATTTTCCCGCCAAAAAACTTTTTTTTTTTTTTTTTTTTTTTTTTTTTTTTTTTTTTGATAACTTGTGTTGATGAATCTTTATAGTCGAATGAACCTTTGTTGATGAAGTGTCCTTAGGCGTAGAAATCACAATAAAGCTTATGCGTAGAAACACCAAACTTACGCGTAACAATGATAGTTACGCGTAGGATTAGCTTACGCGTAAGCAGGGAAAAGACTAAAGTTATGCGTAGAAAAGTTAGGCGTAGGATCCACTTATGCGTAAGACAAGGCTTATGCGTAAGATTAATCTTATGCGTAGGTTTTTCTACGCGTAAGCTGAAGCTTATGCGTAAGTTTAGGGTTTTATCCCAAGTGATCTTGTACACTATCACAGTGCAAAAGATATCCAAAGTCGACGTATTTTCAGGCTTATCCAAGCAAGAAAACACGGAGTAAACCACGAAAATGAAGATCAAACCAAGAACAAAGTTACGCGTAGAACTACTCGTAAAACTAGGGTTTTGATACGCGTAATCCTACTCGTAAGAATGATTTTGTCCAAAGATGTTTCTAAACCAGTTTTTGTGTGATGAAATAGCTTCAATAACACCAAAATAACACAAAAGTGTGAAACTTGATGATCCAAAGCACTTAAAACAGTTACGCGTAGGATAACACTTGCGTACAAAAACAAGCTTAAAAACAAGGAAAAACACGTAAAGTTCCAAACTTTTTGCCAAAAACCAATAGTTTAACACCTAATAACGTTGAAAGTACAAGAATCTTGGATTCAAAAGTGTTAAAAATCAGTTTTTAAGCGAACCAAAGATTGTGTTATCTTTACGCGTAAGACCCAAAACCAAAACTTCGAAAAAACAAAGTGTACACCCAACTATTTGGCGATTGATACCACTGTTAGGTCACTAGTTTTACAACACAAGCTTATAGAGAAAGAGATGAAGGCGGATGAACAAGCTAAACACACACACACACACACGTATAGTATGAAACGGTTAAGGAAGAGAGTGAGTGAAAGAGAATAACTTGAACAACCAACCCTCAAATGAGGGTTTACAATAGTTTATATAGGCAAGGAGCTAGGGCAACACTCCCTCTCCTTCCCAATTCCTTATTGGGCTTGGGCCTCAGCTTATGGGCCTTCTACATAAGCTGGACCTTAAACAAACATAAAGGCCATAATAAAGCTACCTATTACATATGAAATATAAATACTTGAAATACTGTTTAGGAGTGATTCCAACATATAGTTTGTTGTTTCTTGTTGCATTTTAGCTCTTTTAGCTTATAGTAGCTTGTGTATCAGTTGGGTGCTTGTTTTGTCCCTTTAGCTTATCCAAGTGCTTATTTCATAAGCACATTCCACATCAGTTCCTAATTCCTCCACACAAGCCCCTGTTTTCTAATTTTCCTAGCTTCCTAATATTATTTTAGACTTTTCCTGAAATTTTCAGATTTTTCCAAGCTTGTTTGCTATTTTTCTTGTTTTAAATTAATTTTTAGGCCTTTTTAATTAGCTTTAAATGCAATTAATTAAGAAAAGCTTCAAAAAAATAATTTTTCATTTTTCTTAAGTTAAGATAAATATAAAAAGACAGAAAAATATTTTTCTAGATTTTTCTTAGTTAAATTTGTATTTTTAGATAATTTAATTAGTTTTAAATAGTTTTTAATTCCTAGAAAATTCAAAAATAATCAGAAAATTACAAAAATAGTTTTGAAAATTCTCTTTTGATATTTTAGATTTTTATAAGTCATAATTTCATTTTTCAAGCTTTATTTCATATTTTCTTTCATTTTAGGTTATTATTAAATAGTTAAAATTAGTTTTTAATTAATAATAATTAATTAAATAGTTATAAAAATAATTTTCTTTTTCTATAAATTTTCTTTTATCATTAGGTTTGTAAAAATGTCATTTTCATATTTTTAGGACTTTTATTTCTTAGATTTCACTTTTTATTTTGTACGTTTACGTAATTTTATTTAAACGTAAGTTTTTAGTTTTAAGTTTTAAACGTTCATCATTTTGCAAATAGTGATAGCATTTATTTAATATTTTTTATCTTTTTAATTTCCTTTAATTTGCATTTAAGCCGTTGTAATTTGTTGGCTTTTTCTGTAGTTATAATCATCATTCCAAATCCTTTTTCCGTTCAAATCTCTCGATCACTATTCGTTGGGTGATCCATTGCACAGCTCGCTGGGACATAACGACCCGGGGAAACACTATACTCCCCAGATCTTCATTGCATTCGTGCTTAAGCCGTTTTAAGTTTGTTACGGTCTGACATTCACAAGTGGCAGACTTGAGTAATAAAACTTGACGGTTTTGCACGCATCAAATTTTTGGCGCCGCTGCCGGGGAGCTGTGCTGATTGTCTTACGTTTAGCAGATTAGTGATTTGGATATTCACTCTTTGTTCATACCATCCATCTGTATGTGTTTATATTCTCTTTTAAAAATCAATAATCCAAAAAGATTTTCATTCTTTGTTTTTGCAACATGTTTATCCAAAAATCCAAAAATATCCATCTTTACCCTCTCACATCTTTGATTCTTCATCCCTACCCCTCTAAAAACCTTTGATTCTTTCTATGTCTTATCCTCACCCTCTTGGTTGTCAATGGTGTGGTGGTCCTTATAATGGTGGCAATTGCCCCAGTTGTAGCATGGTGGAATCAGGAAACGGGTCTGTCTATAACCAGGATCCCTATTCCTACCATAACACAACTGATTTATTCCATCAGCTACCACACTGTGAGACTCAGCAGTTTTACTGTTGTGGGTACTGTGGTGGTTCACACTCCAGTTCTGATTGTCAATCGGGAAACACGCTTGTCTATGAGCAGGTTCCTGATAACAATTTTGACTATAACACATGTGACTCACAGCCACATCAGTTTTACTGTTGTGAGTATTGTGGAGGTCCTCACTTTAGCTCTGATTGTCAAACAAGGAATCCATTTCCTTGTAACAATTACGACTCTTCGTATCATGACCAACCTCTACAGTACCAAATGAATCAGGCACCACCTCAGCCTGATCCACTTCCTCAAAATCTTCTCCTTGATCTTTTGGATTTAGTGAAAGATTTGAAGGAATGTAAACATTCCCAAGATAATCCAAAATCCATGGAAGAATTGTTAGCTGAAGAGCAGGCTGCTAAATTAAATTCCAAAATTGCGTTTGAAAAATCTATTAAGGAATCAATTGCAAAAGAAAAAGCAGCCAGATCTAGCTCTCAATTTCGTTTCATTCCTGATGACAGTGATGATGAGGATACACTTGATATCCTCCAATTCTATAAAAATTCATCAAGTTCATCAGTTGATATCCCAGCAGTTGAGATTCATTCTCAAACAACTGCTATCACACCCAAAGCTCCCACTCACTCTCTAAACATGGGGGACGAGCATCTTGACACTGTTCCTGAAAAGGAATCGGACGAATTCATAAAGTCTAGTGTTGAGAACCTTGTCCCAATCCCGAGAGAGTCACAGGGAACTGCTGATCATATGTGTGATTCTCTTTCCCCTCCTGAGTGTTCAAATGATCATTTGGAAACTTTTTCCGATTCTAGCGACGATTGTGCTTCCTATGGAAACATCGAGTATGTTGAGGCATCACTTCCACAATCTGATGCTGATCCCTTTCTTGAGGAGTTCTCCGGTGAACTCACTCACATCAATCCACTCTTTGATTTCGAAGCCGATATAGGAGAGACTGAAAGTCTCATTGATAATGATCGTTCACTCATTTCTTATCCCAACAATCCAAATGAGAATGTTGATCACTTTGTTCCCGAAACATTCAAAGCTACTTTCACCAATCCTCTATTTGAATCGACTCTGAATTCACTTCAATTTCTGAGAATCCACTCTTTGATACTCAGATTGAGGATAGTGATGAGCCCACAATGGAACAAGAGTTCACAACTTCACTTCATGTGAATGATTCTCATCATGAAGAGTTCTCCGGTGAACTCTCTCATGACATATCTCCTCCGGAACATGATCATTTCTATTTTGATCTTGAGGATGATATTGGCTCGGAGGAAGGTGTACTCTATCGTATGAGTTTGCTTATTAATGATACTACCTTCACCCTTCCTCCTGATACGTCTACATTTGAGGATGAAGAATGGATCTTGATTGTTATCAAGACCTTTCTTCCTTTCCTCAAATATCTTGTGATTACTCTTCATCTTCACTCCTTCGGGAATGAAGACACTATCTTTGACCCCGGCATTTTCATTTATCATTTTTGAGCCGGTTCTCTCTATATCTCATCGGTGTGGAACTTTCACGTGCTTCAAATGTTTGTCCAAACATCTTGAATGAAAGTCCGATGGAGATTGTTTCTTCCACTTTGCTTCCCCATGAACCAATGAATTCGGGGTCGAGTCAAGCTAGCGACTCGGTAATCAAAAACAGTAGCTAAACATGGGTTTTCACCCGTGTGTACCACCCTAGTGTGGGGGAGTTGCCCCACATGTTATGTATATATAAGTTTCAAAAAAAAAAAAAAAAAAAAAAAAAAAATCTCCTTCAAATAATGGCCGTAATATTTCCCTTTTACGTTCTCAGTTTCGGCATAACCGCCGGTACTTTGAATATTGAGGGCAATATTCATTTCTAAGTGTGGGGGGGAATTCTCACGAATTTTATCATATAATTATACCAATTCCCCCGTTTTTGGCCAACATTTTTTTTTTGGAGTAAGTGTTCTACACTTACTCAGCTTGGTTATCAGTCCGCCTTGTCTGTAAGACAAAAGGATTGGCTAATCCAGGAGCAAACGGCTCTTGGTAAAGATATATCAAATCCGTTTACGGCTTGCAATTTGCCCAAAATTGTATGGTATTCAGCTCACCATATCCTAAAAAGTGAAGAGTTGGCTAGCCCGCAAGGTTATGGCTTGTGGTAAAGGCAGTGGAAAAACCATAATTGGTAATCAGCTCACCAAAGATAATATTGATAATTTATCTAAGAGTTGGCTAGTCCAGAGCAAACGGCTTCTGGTAAAGACAAATCAAATCCGTTGGAAGCTGGTGGTTTGCTCAAAATCACATGGTTATCGGTGTACCATGGTTCTTACTTGAACTGAAACATTTGGCTACTCCAGAAGTAATGGCTTTTGGTAAAGAGATTGAAATCCATTAGTTTTTCTCAAAAGATTGCTAGGGACTAGCAATAGTTTAGTGTGGGGGATTGATGAGTGTGTAAATACTCATCATTTTTAGTCAAATCTGAACTGCAAAACGTTTAAAAATGCTCACAAATGCATCAAAATACTGAAAATATTCCAAAATTGCATTTTATATGTTTCAGATGCAAAATGTTCAAAATCAGATGAAAAATGAGCAAAGTTTGCATAATTGGCAGTTTCAGTCCCCCAAGTTTCAAAAGTTGTCAAAAACAGTCCCTGAGCACATAATTTCAAAAGTAAAATCACCAAAGGTCCTTTTAAAATCATAAGTTGTCAAATTTAGTCCTTTGGTGAAAAATATAAAAAGTTTGAGAAAATTACAAGTTTGGTCCTCCAACTTTGAAAATTGGCAAAAATGGCCTCTGGAAAATTGAAAAATGTCAAGATTGGTCCTTGTATTATGGAAGCTTGTCACTTTTAACCCTTGAAGCAACTTTTCAGAATTGGCAGCTTAGGTCCCTCAGTTTTCAGAATTTACACATAGGTCCTTGTCATTTAAAACTCTTAATACCTATTTTGGACCCCATCATAATCCCTTGGCCCCTGTCAATACTAATTTGGACCCCCCTTTGATATTAGACCTCAGTCAACCTCTGGTCAAATACACAACACGCGCCAAAAACCTTATCTCCTTCTTTCTTCCTTGCTTTTCTACAAAACCAGCCACCAACACCTCTAGCTCCACCCCTACTACATGTTTTGTTCCCCCCACCTCCTCCAATATCCAAAAGACATTAAATGCCTCCCCCCTAGTTGCTAGTCTCAACCAACTGTCAAGACCATTTTTCCCGCCAAAACACAATCAAGGGCCATGATGACTTCAAGTGATCCAATGGTTATGGAAAGTGGTGGGAAACAATCAGGGAGGTGAGAGAAACAACTTGGAGCTATAAAAGAGGTTGAAGAAAGAAGAAAAGAGAAGTAGTTAGTTTGTAAATTTTCCTCAATGTCGTTTTTTAAATAACTGATTTAGTTTAAATAGAAATGTTGTAATTTCAGTTTATTTGTATCACATTCAAGTTAAATCATCAGTGTAGTGTGCTTTTAAGCAACAATATCAAGTTTTTAATTAAGTTTCATGTTACTGTTACTGTTGAAAATTTTAGTCTTAATTTCTATTGTATAAGCTTGCAGTAGCTTGTTTTTAAGCTTAAACAAGTTAGTTAAACTCTTTATACCCTTTTTGTAAGCTTGCAATTAATTTTCAAGTAATTTTGTGAAATAGTCAACAAAAGTCAACCATGAGCTCAAATTGCAATGGAATTGGATTTGGTGGATGCAGAGGTTGATTTGGGTTAAATTAGCTTAGGATAGAATAGGTTTGGGTTTGGTCTTAGCCTGCAAACAGCTGGAAACCTGTGAGTGTCTGTTTCACCTTTTCATTTTCAAGCAAATTTGCATATCATTCTTGTGTATGTATCTGTGCTCATTAAAGGTTTAAACATGTTCAATTAGTTATATTTAAGTCAGTTAGAATGATTTTGAGTATCTGCTATAGCTAGATCAGTAGGTAGTTTTGTTGAATTTGCTTAACAGTATTAAAAGGTGTGTTTGGATTTGGTATTTAAGCTGTGCCATAGGTTTATGCAGTGCTTGGTATCTGTTGTCCCATGCTTGTGAATCTGTTTTATGCTCATATCAGTCTTAATCTTGTGCCTGCAAGGTCTCAAAGTCAAAATTACACCTTAAGTCCCTTAGCAGCTTACTGTTGAGATTTTTGCAAGATCAAACTCTTGTTTTATGTTTAGATACCATTAGGATAGCTTGTTCTAGTCTTATTTCATCATAATATATCATCATCAGTCCTTAAATCTAGATCAGATTTCAATTAAGTCAACTTTTCATTCTTACTTAAAAAGTCAAAAGCTTAAAAACTCAGTTTTGGCCATAATAGGTGGATTTTTCATGCATTCATTTCTGGGTCAATGCCAATGAAAATTGTAGGTTTAAAAACTTCTGCTAGTCTTGTTTCTTATTAGCAATTTTTCAGATTTTTATCAAATTTTTAGAAGCTTCATTAGAGCTTGTTAAAATGATACTAAGTGCCCTGTGCAGGGCATTAAGCCTGCACATGGATTTTGCAGTTATTGCAGCCCTTGCCATAAGCTCAAATGAGCTTGTCCAGGTCTAGTATTTGGTCTATTGGTTCTTGGGCAGGTCTTCTCCAAGTTCCAATTGCTGGTTTTTCTTTTCAGCTTATCTTTTAGCTTGTGCATAAGCTCAAAATAGCCACCTAGAATCTGTTTTTAGCCAATAGCTCATAACATCAAATCTGTGCAATCTGCCAATCCAGAGGGTATAGTTTGTTGTTTCTTGTTGCATTTTAGCTCTTTTAGCTTATAATAGCTTGTGTATCAGTTGGGTGCTTGTTTTGTCCCTTTAGCTTATCCAAGTGCTTATTTCATAAGCACATTCCACATCAGTTCCTAATTCCTCCACACAAGCCCCTGTTTTTCTAATTTTCCTAGCTTCCTAATATTATTTTAGACTTTTCCTGAAATTTTCAGATTTTTCCAAGCTTGTTTGCTATTTTTCTTGTTTTAAATTAATTTTTAGGCCTTTTTAATTAGCTTTAAATACAATTAATTAAGAAAAGCTTCAAAAAAACAATTTTTCATTTTTCTTAAGTTAAGATAAATATAAAAAGACAGAAAAATATTTTTCTAGATTTTTCTTAGTTAAATTTGTATTTTTAGATAATTTAATTAGTTTTAAATAGTTTTTAATTCCTAGAAAATTAAAAAATAATCAGAAAATTACAAAAATAGTTTTGAAAATTCTCTTTTGATATTTTAGATTTTTCTAAGTCATAATTTCATTTTTCAAGCTTTATTTCATATTTTCTTTCATTTTAGGTTATTATTAAATAGTTAAAATTAGTTTTTAATTAATAATAATTAAGTAAATAGTTATAAAAATAATTTTCTTTTTCTATAAATTTTCTTTTATCATTAGGTTTGTAAAAATGTCATTTTCATATTTTTAGGACTTTTATTTCTTAGATTTCACTTTTTATTTTGTACGTTTACGTAATTTTATTTAAACGTAAGTTTTTAGTTTTAAGTTTTAAACGTTCATCATTTTGCAAATAGTGATAGCATTTATTTAATATTTTTTATCTTTTTAATTTCCTTTAATTTGCATTTAAGCCGTTGTAATTTGTTGGCTTTTTCTGTAGTTATAATCATCATTCCAAATCCTTTTTCCGTTCAAATCTCTCGATCACTATTCGTTGGGTGATCCATTGTACAGCTCGCTGGGACATAACGACCCGGGGAAACACTATACTCCCCAGATCTTCATTGCATTCGTGCTTAAGCCGTTTTAAGTTTGTTACGGTATGACATTCACAAGTGGCAGACTTGAGTGATAAAACTTGACGGTTTTGCACGCATCATTGACCTGCCATGTTTGCATTTCTGTTTATGTTACGGTTTGATTGGGAATTGGTTCAACTTATGACGTCTAGCTTGTTAACTTGTTTAATTGCTCTACTATGTCTTTAATTCATTTAATTATAATGTTCATACTGTATTCCTACTTGCTACGTGTGACTGCCATGTTTTGACTGCTGCTATGATACTTGTTATGTTTTCAACTAAGGGTTTTGACCTGTATGATTGCTATGCTCACTTAATAATTAAGTGCTTCCGCTTTCTTGTAGATTTCTGTTTGGCTTGTATGTCTTTTGATTTCCGGAATTGATTGTATGCCATATATGTTGTGTGGATGCGACGCCTGCTATACTTGCTTATGTTTCAGTCTTGTATGCCTGGTTTGTATGTGCTTGTTTTATGTCATCGATGCTTTGTTTTGCTTCGTTCTCCTTGTTATCTGTTCGTTTTGGATATCTGTAAAATTGTGTTCTGCAGGATCCTCATTGACTCATTGTTCTCTTTTCGCTGCGACCTTGTTATCGGTTTCCTTTGTTTCATTTCGTTTATGCTTTTATTTAGCTTTCGTTTTGTTATATCTGTTCACTGGGCTTTTTAAGCTCAGCCACATTTCTTTTCCTGCGGCAGGTTTTAGATTTGAAGATGGGCTTTGATGGGCTGAGAGTTGGATTATCCGAGTGGACCAACCCTAGTTGATTATTATTTGGACTTATCTTGAAGAGTTTTGTTTTGAGATTTCATTTCATTTTGGAACATTGTATTTTCATTGTCATTAAATCGTTTATCTTATTTGATACTTCATTTTAAGGATTCCGTTTGTAAAGATTTTAATTGTACGTTTTGATATGACGCCAGAATGTGACACTTCTACCCTTGACGGGTTGGGGTGTTACATACTGAATCCCTCAAACTCCTATCCAACTACAAACACTGAAGACAAACTGAAACTGAAGACTGAAGACTATGAAGACTGAAGAATGGGCGGGACAAAACGGTTATGCTTGAAGCGATAAAGACGGAATACTTATCTTCAAGAAGTCAACATTCCCTAAAAGGCTTAGCATCAGTACTGACATGAAGAAAGTGACTTGGTCCCTTTACCTAATATAGTCTTTGTAAACAGAGACAAAATACATCGGTATTTTGTCTTCTGCAAATTGTGAGTTTGTCACTTAGGAAAGAGTTAAATCTCATACTTGTATAAATAGCATAAGAGATGGAGTGAAAGGTTAAGCTTGTGAATTGTAAAAACACACATACACGCAAGCCATCTTTCACTCCTCCAAATACAACTTAATCCCTGAGATAGCTCAGTGGGTACTTGTAGTTGTGCTCAGACTTAGCCTGAGCTTAGAGAGGAGTTGCAAACACTTTGTCATTTCAATCCCTAGTACTGTTCCGCAAGTACTAGGGTAACGCATTCTTCTGATTCATTTCTAATAAGAATATGATGTTGAAAAGTTACTCTTGTGTTTTATTTATATCTTTTCAGTCATTGATTCACTATTAGTTGTGTTTACTTTACTAAAACCGTTTTATACAATAGTGAATAGGGAACAACAAGTGGTATCAGAGCAAGGCTGGTTATAAAACTGTTTTTAAGCCGCTCTAAACGTTTTTAAATCAGGATCCTAAAATGGCTGAAATTGATGTACCCCAACTAGTCGATAAAAAGGGTGGAGCTTATTCAGCTATTGCCCCCAGACTTGAAGTTGGTAAATTCAACAAATGGAAAAAGCGTATGCTTTGCTATTTGATTGGGATGGAACCTTATTATATCAAGTGTATAAATGAAGGTCCATTTATCCCAAAGACTGCTGAAGGTTTGCCTAAACCTGAAGCTCATTGGACTCAGGATGAGAGAAGAGTGGTCAACCAGGACCAAAGGCTCAAGAGTATCATAATATCTTATCTTCCTGACGATATTATGGAGTCAGTTATAAGCTGTAGTACGGCCAAACAAACTTGGGATGACCTGGTTCATAGTCATGAAGGTCCTTCTGATACCAAGGAAAACAGGATTATGGACCTGAAACTTGAGTATAATACCTTCAGGGCTAAGGACTCTGAAACTTTGTCTCAAACTTACACCCATTACAAAACTCTTTTAAATGAACTATCAAATGATGGTGTTAAGTTGTCCAAACATGAAATCAATGTTGGCTTTGTCAATAGTCTCCCTGAGAAGTGGTTGAATTTCTCTCAGGGACTTAGGAATGATAATCATATCCAGAATCTTGAGCTTCCTGAAATTTATGGGAAATTTGTCTATGAGGAAAACCTCATCAACAGACGATACCCTGACTTAAAGAAGTCTCAGGAAGTCAAGAAGTCCCTGACCACCACCTCATCACCAATATAAACTGCTTTCTATTCTAACAATGTTGTTCAAGATTTTCAGGAAAATTCAGATGATGAGCCTGATGAGAGATCAAGTGAGGAGTACCTAAATGACCTGAACACTGAATTTCAGGAAAGGGCACTCCTTGCTAACTCTCGAAGGTTTATAAAAAGAAACAAAGGCTTTTCAAATGCTAAAGCAAATGAGGACACTGAATGCTTTAAGTGTCACAAAAGAGGTCATTTTGCAAAAGACTGTTTTCAAAAACTATTTCTGAACCCTCTTATAAACCATCAAATCAGTCCTCAGGCTTTAGCAAATTTCAACCAAAAATCTTTCAGTCTCATCAAAACTTTCAAAACAAATCTGATCAAAACAAAACTGTTGATTTTGAAGCTAAGTATAAGAAAGTCAAAGCTAAGCTTGCATTGCTTGAGGCCAGTCCCTCAGAAACAACAAAAAGTGTTCAATCTGTGCAGGGTAAAAACAAAGGCCTCGTTGCTGAAACCTTCGACTGGGATGAAGAGCCAGTGTCATCAGATGATGAAATGGTGCATGTCAGTGCACTGATGGCCCTCTCAGAAGATGTTAGGATTTAGTAAATCCAGTTATTAAAGTGTCGGTCACCTCAAATATATGTAATCGTTAGAAAGCTCATAGTCGTAGTTATTTAATGTTAAGTAGTATTTAGTTAAGTAACACCGTGGAGGACGGACGGGTCTTTACCCACTGTATGCCTGATCCACAGCCCATAGGTGGCGATTTGTGTAAGACTATAAATACTCTCTACCTCCCAAGGTAGAGAGTTGGAGCTCATAATAAGATTTTCACTTTCTCTCACTAAGTTCCCAAACCTCTAACTCTTTCTCTCTCTAAAACCTTAAGTTGTACGCCTAGTTTGATCATGGTATGATGTGTTTGTGAAATCCAATGTGTAACAATTGGTATCAAGAGCCATGGTTTGATCATCTCTCTTACTTATCCTTGGATTTCTAGTGGTTATATATGGTTTTTGGGTTTGAAAAAGTTTAGTGGTTTTTGCATCATTTGGATCATTTCTTGTGTTAAAGTTTGAATTTTGAGTGTACTTTTGTGTTTTGAATCATTGTAAGTGCTTGGGTTTTGATTTGGAAAGCTTGAATCACTGTGGTTGAGCTTGTTTTGGATTGAAAAGTGTGGTTTTGAAGTTTATTCATCTTAGCGACTTGAGTCTCGGAGTGATTTTCATCGTAGCGACTTGCTTTAGTAATTTCCAGCGAGTTGTAGTTTAAGTCGTAGCGACTTGATCTTAGCGACTTGTCTATTGAGACAAGCCGAAAAACAATACAAGTTAGTGGAGGTTCCACTTCGGCTAGCGACTTGGTTGGGTTAGCGACTTGTTTCTATTATTTCTAGTGACTTGTCTTTATAGTTACTAGCGAGTTGTTCTTAGCGACTTGATCTCAGCGAGTTGTTCTTTAGCGACTTGTCAGCTTAGCGATTTGTTGAGGTAGCGACTTATGTTTAGCGACCTGATTCACAGCGACTTGAGTCTTTAGCGAGTTGTTATTTAGCGACTTGTGTTTAGCGACTTGGCACACAGCGAGTTGTTCTTTAGCGAGTTGTCCACCTAGCGATTTGGTGCTTTAGCGACTTGTCTCAAGGGTTATAGCGACTTGGTAGATTTTTGTTTCTAAAACGGTTTTCTCTTGATTTAGTAAAATCCCGTGAAAGAATCTATTTCCCGGTTTAATTATAGAGTTATAAAATCCCGTAAAATCTGTAAACATGTCTACCAACGTGCCTACAATCATCTCTACTGTAGCTGAGGACGTTCAAGCAGCTGGTTTAGACACTCATGCTTGATAGAACTGACTACGACTCATGGGCTCAAAGAATCAGACTGTACTGTCTGGGAAAGGAAAATGGAGTCAACATTCTCAAGTCAATTGATGAAGAACCGTATCAGGTTGAGACAACCAGAGACATACTTGATACTGCTGCTGATGGCTCGGTGATATTAGGACTGGATAGACCTAAAATGTATGATGAACTGACTGATAAGGAGAAGAAGAGATACGATGCTGATATCAGGGCTTCAAACATTATACTTCAGGGTCTTCCAAAAGACATTTACAAGCTGATCAATCACAACACTGAAGCTAAGGCAGTTTGGGACAATGTCAAGATGCTTCTCTCTGGTTCAGAACTTACCAAGGAAGACAGAGAATCACAACTGTATGATGAATTTGAGCATTTTAAGATGAAACCAGAAGAAAGTGTTTGTGAATATTACGTAAGATTCCACAAGCTTGTAAATGACATGAGGAATATCAAAATGACCATGCCAAACATTCAGCTGAACTCAAAGTTTGTGAACAACATGAATCCCGAATGGCACAAATTTGTCACCTCTGTGAAGCTAACCAATGGATTGAAGAATAGCAACTATGAGCAACTGTATGCCTTCCTTCTTCAGAATGAGAGACATGCTATGTTTGAACGAAGGATTCTTGAACAGTTCAAATCTAAGCAGGGAGAAACTAGCTCGTCAAATGATTCAACAACCTTTTACACCAATGTTGGAATTACTACCAAAGCTTCTCAAGTCATACCCACGGGTAATGGAAATCACAAACTCATTCCCGATCCAAGTTTCAAGCAACCTGATGCCAACGCAGTCATGGAACACTTTATCAATCAACTGGCTCTTATGGTTAAACAAAACTTGACCTTCCCTCCACATACTAACAGTCTTCACACTAACAATGAAATCAGGACTGCATCCAATCTACACAATCATGCTATTGTTAGAGATGGAAAGGTTATGGTGCAACCAGCTCAAGGAAGACAATATGAACAGGGAAGAGGAGGAGTAGGTGGAGGATATGTGGCTAATCGGAATCATGGAAGAAATGCCAATCAAGGGCAAGCAAAGCCAATCAAATGCTACAACTGTGGTGGTGAGGGACATATTGCAAGGAACTGCACATCTCCAAAACGTCCACAGAATGCAGAATACTTCAGAGACAAGATGTTGCTTGTGCAAGCTCAGGATAATGGAGCAGCTCTGGATGAAGAGGAATTGCTGTTTCTTGCTGAGGGTAATGCCAAGACATATGATGCAGATGTGGATGAGCAGCCAATTCAGGAGATAAGTCATAATCATCAGAATGCCTTTCAAGTTGCAGACTGTGATGCATACGACTCTGACGTCGATGATGAACCTACTGCATAGATAATTTTCATGGCTAGCATTTCTCCAATGGTCTCTCCAAAGGTCTCATCATCACAGCAAGCTGGTCCATCCAAAGAATCAATCATCTCAGAGGTATTAAAACTATATGATGATGTTGATCAACAAAAGATACATGATAAAGTGCAATCACAGGAAACTTGTGACTCAGATATTGCTAATATGGGTAATAATAATATTGTCCCATATGATCAATATGTGATCCAAAGTGAGAGTGTGATTGAACCAAGTGATATATCTTCTGCAGTCAATAATGACTATGTTTTTGATGAATACACTACATGTGCCCCTGATGATTCTGTTACCTCTGAACTGAATGCCTATAAAGAACAAGTTGCTATTTATGAACAACGTGCTAAGTTTGAGTTAACTAACCGTGAGCAGGAAATGGATGAGCAAATGCGTTCAATTATTAGAAAAAGTAATTTTAGAGAAGAAGTGTTAAAACAAGAGTTAAACTCCTTACAAGAAAAGCTTTCTAAAACTGTTAAGCAAAAGCAAGAGCTTCAAGAAAATGTCAAAGTGCTTAAACAAGATTTTAACGTTAAGGAATCAAAACTTTTAAATGACTTTTCTAATCTAAAAACTTTGAGAAACAAGCTTGAAAATAAGTTGTACGCACAAGGGAACACCATTCAGACTGCTCACATGGTCACTAAGCATAGAGTTTTAAGCGATAAGCATAGTATTCCCATTATTAAGGAACCCAACCCTGAGTATGGTAAGAAAGCAAAAGAAGCTCAGAAGGTAATCTATGATGGCTTTGAAATCCTTAAGCCTAGGCAGAAACCTAGTTGCGCTGAGTGCACTGAGGAAGATAAGCAGTTAGAAGAGGTTACTAGGAAGAAATTGGATGAAAAACTTAAGAGCCCCTCATGCATAGAAAACAACATCAGTTTTAAAACACCAAACTATGCTAAGGATAATTGGATTGCATTTAACAAGTTTAGACCTCAAACACAGCTGACCCCTGAAAAAGTGTTCTGGAAAAAGGATATGGACATGAAAAAAGCTGATGAGTTTGTTGCACAGAATTCCCCATGTAGGAGAATGGTTCCTGCCACTATATATCCCCCCAATACACCAATGCATTTAGTTCCTAGATCTATTCCCACTAAGAGCAAGACCTTAATCAGTCAGTATGTTATTTATCAGTTATTTGTTGATTTTGAGAAAACATGTAAGATAAGGATCACTCCCACTAGGATAACTGAAGGGGAAAGGGGTTTTGAGCAAACTAAAGAATGCTATTTAACTGAGGTCATGCCTTTCTTTAAAAAATTAAAAGGTCAATTTGAGAGTCTTAAAAAGGGGATGGATTCAGATATTAAAGAAATGGAAAAGGAACTTGACGCAATGATAGTTGAGGTCAATGACTATGAGCGAGAATTAAAATATAATGAGATTGAGAGGAAGAACTTGCATACCTTAAATGAGAATATGATTTTTGAATGTATCACTCAAGATGTGTTTTACACTGCCACGAATTGTTCAATTAATGCATCTCAATTTCATGAATTATCTGTTGCTCTGAAAGTCTCCTATGATCGTGTCATTGAGCTTGAGAAAACTAACTCTAAATTGCATGATAAAGTTGAACAGGATGATCATGATAACCTGGAGAAACAGTTTTCTAAATTGGAAGTTGAGCATCTTGCTTTGCAATTGAAATATCAACATCTAAAAGAAAATGTTAAAACCTCAAATATCAAGACATCCTTGGATGCTCATGAATTTGATGCAGTTTTTGAAATCAGCAAACATGATGAATAGATTCGAGCTCATTGTAACACGATCATAAAAATGAGAACCCAAATTTCACAATTGAAGGGTGAAAAGAACAATGTGACTGGCTCCCAAATGCCTCCGCCTTTAGATTCTCAGTGTTCTCAAACTTTTCATCTTCAAAACTTGGTTAATGTTTTACAAAAAGAAAATGAGAGTTTTCTAGAAGAAAATGAAAAAGTTAAACGACACTTTAAAGAGTTATATAATTCAATGAAAGTCACTCGTGACAAGAATAACGAAAAAATAACTTCTTAACAAAAGGAAATTGAGAATCTGAGGAGTCAGGAAAAAGGGAAAATGCCACTTGTCTTCTAGTCATCTACAGACTCTAAATATACTGTGACTGTTAAATACATTCCTCCTCATCTTAGGAATAACGAACTTGTATTTCATAATTATCTTGCTCGCCTTAAGGATAGTCTTGAATGTCTCCGTGAGATTGTAGAAGAGGATTTCATATATAAGCCACTTGATAGTGAAATTAGGTTTGCTTGCATTCAGGCCAAACGATCTCAGGAGATGTTAGAATGTTTAATAGCAACATGCCCTAAATCCTTAGGTGCGAAAGGTAAAGCTGTGATGCCTTGCTAGATGCCTAGTGATAAGTATGCAACTCATTCTATGCCCAGTACTAAGCAAGTAAACTCTAGAGTGCCTTCAAATAGTTCAGATCCCTGCACTTCTAGTTCAGGAATGCAAAAAGTAGCAAAACCAACTAATGTTCCAATTCCCTCTACAGGAGTAAGAAGTGACACCAAAGCAAGCGGGTCAAAGCCTCAAGGCAACACAAAGAATGATAGGAGCTTGCGTGCTAGGAATGTTCAATGGAAGAGAGTAGAAGATCACCTTAGGGAGAATTTGAAATAAACGAATCGTGTTGATTCTAGTGTTAGCTCTAAGCGTACTGTAATTAATGCGAATTCTGCTACTTTTGGCAAAACATGTAATGATGATTGCGTGGTTTCTGTTACTAATCTTGAATATGGTGTGAATGATTTGATTAATGCTGTTAAATGCCCTGTTAAGATAGTTAATGCAAAAAATCATGCTAAGAAGGCTAGAAAGCAATGGCGGAAGAAAGTTAGAAAACATTGGAAACCCACAGGAAGGAAATTTAGTAACATAGGTTATCAATGGATACCTACTGGCTGCAAATTCAATGAGATGTGGACTAAATTATCTAGATCAATGCCCATTAGGAAATGGATGCCTACTGGTAGAACTATTCCCTTAAGAAGTGAACATACTTTGAATAGGTCTAATACGGACACTAGCACTGCATCTATCCCTGATGATTCCATTGTTTCTATTTCTGATGTGGGTGTTCCAATCAATGTTACTAACCAAATGGAACCCATTCTCGCATGGGGATCCCAATTATCCAGTTATCCATTCTTGTCTGTGTTCAACTGCAGATCGTTCAAATCATGCTGTGGTACCTGGACTCAGGCTGTTCCAAGCATATGACTGGAGACCGGTCGCGGCTCATGAACTTCGAGAGTAAATTCATTGGGACTGTTAGATTCAGGAACGATCATTTCAGTGCAATTATGGGTTATGGAGACTATGTTGTTGGTAAAAGTGTAATCTCTAGGGTATATTATGTTGAAGGTCTTGGTCATAACTTGTTCTCTGTTGGTCGATTCTGTGATTCCGATCTAGAAGTGGCTTTTAGAAAACATACTTGTTTCGTTAGAGAACTTGATGGTGTGGAATTGTTAAGAGGAACTCGTGGTTCAAATCTATACACCATCTCTATCGAAGACATGATGAAGTCTTCTCCAATCTGCTTGTTGTCAAAGGCTTCGAAAACAAAGTCATGGTTATGGCATCGTCGTCTTAATCACTTGAACTTCGACACCATTAACAATCTTTCCAGAAAGGACCTTGTAAGAGGCTTACCCAGATTAAAGTATGAAAAGGATCACCTTTGTTCTGCATGTCAATTGGGAAAAAGCAAGAAATATGCCCACAAACCCAAACCCACAAATTCTGTTATGGAAGTTCTACATACCATTCACATGGATTTATGTGGACCAATGAGAGTGAAAACTATTAATGGCAAAAAATATGTGTTAGTTGTGGTTGATGACTACTCCTAATTCACGTGGGTTAAGTTCTTGAGGACAAAGGATGAAACTCCAGATGTCATCATTAAACTCTGTTAATACAAATAAGCCGTAAAAACGTTTATTTATATTTTACGATCTTCTAATGTTTTGTCGATAACAAACGTAAAATCATGTTAACGAAACAAATAAAATACGTAAATGGTTTGAACTAATAGTTTCTAACATATTCACACTTTCACATAAAACACTAAAACAAGTATAAGTGATTTTATGATTTAAGTAATACATATGTACAACAACTAGTGTTTACATATTTGGGTAAAATATACACATAACTAGTATGTAGTATATTGGGTAATATAAATGGGTAGAAACTTAAGTATCACAACCCATTGGGCAAATACATTGAATGTAGTTGGGTACAACCCAAAGCCCATAACCCATGGAGCTTGACCCATAACCCATTGCATGACATCATGCTTATATCATACATGGATAATATCCATAACCCATGGATCAACCCATACCCAAGTGACCAAGTGCATTGCACTCAAAGATACATTGTATCTAGCCAAAGATCCATGGTTCAACCCATGACCCATGACCCATAACCAAAATACCCATGGGTAAAAGGGAGCGTCCCACGGATCCCTAGCTTAACGCTAGGTGGATCCCTTGTGGAAGGGATCCGTGGGATCCGGTGAACAGTAGGATTTTTCCTCTATAAATAGTGAGCCATTTCTTCATTGTTTCTCACCCCTTTCTAATACACTTTCTCCCCGAGTTAAAAACTCACTAACCTCAGATCCAAGAGATCTATGTTTGTAGTTTTGTTTTTGTGTGATCTTTTAGGTTCCTCTTAAAGGCAAGATCACCACCTTTGAAGTCGAGCAAGCTCAAGTCCATGAGTTGCCATGCTTCCTCATCATCAAGGCTACTGAAGTCTTCTTGTTGATGATTCCTTTCTTTCTTCAAAGAAGTGTAGTGTTGAAGACATTAGTGAAAGATGTCTCAAGTGTCAAGACGAAGATATTAGTGAAGGGTATCTATCGTCTATAGCATAAGCACTTGTGGTAGGTGCTTAGAAGTCAAGACAAGAAGCATTAGTGAAAGGTGCTTAGAAGTCAAGACTAGAAGCATTAGTTAAAGGTGCTTTGAAGTGAAGACACAAGACATTAGTGAAAGGTGTCTTGTAGATCTAGTCAAAGGCATTAGTGAAAGGTGCCTTAGATGTACATTCGATATGGTGTGTTTCGATGTACTAGATAGACTAGCATCAGATCCAAGGATATTGATATCCTTGATGATGTTGTAAAGGAGTAGATCTCCTTTGGGATTAGTCGTTGGTGTAGTGTGGTAGTAGTTCCTCCATTGCAATGGAACTAGGTGCTTAGCCTAGTACCTAATAAAGGGTAGGCGACGTTGTGAAGGTGTAGTTCACCTTGGAGTGAAAGAACTAGGTACTTAGCCTAGTACCTTATAAAGGGTAGGCGACGTTGTGTAGGTGTGGTTCACCTTGGAGTGAAAGAACCCGGTGGTTAGCCTAGCATCGGAAAAAGGGTAGGCGACGTTGTGAAGGCTTCTCCGCCATAAGGAGATTGGTGTAGTGATTACGAACTCTCGAGTAGGTGACTCAGGGAGTGGAGTAGGGCAAGGAAGGTATCCTTGTAGCCGAACCTCTATAAATACTCGCGTTGTGGTTTTGTGCTTCTTACTCTTATCTTTTCATTACTTACCTTTATATGCTTGTTTATTAACATCCAACACACACATCCAAATAGATTGACATAAGTCAATCTAAATAGAATAAAAGGAAGTTTTAATTGGCATAACTATTCAACCCCCCCTTCTAGTTTTCCACAATTGGCATCAGAGCTTCGTTACCAAGTTTCTTGAAGTATATTGTACTTTAAAAACTTGATACGATCCATGGTTAATTGAAAACTACAAAGAAGGTTTTTCATAAAAACAAACACCATGTTTTTTTTTTAAAACTATATGTTTGGATGTTGAGTTGATAACAACATTTTTTTTACTTGTTTCATTTAATTGCACTAATCCTCTTTGTCATGTTGATTAGTCAAAGCACATACCCACCAAGCTATAGGAATCGCTTGGTCACAAGAATACATTCCTTAAGAAGGTATCTTAAACGCAAAGGAGCAGGAATCGTCTAAGCGACATTTGTTGTGTCATTTGTAAAGACATTCCTAAGTGCGCTAGAGGTATGATTTTCTTTTTAGTTTGCTTGATAATTAAGTATGCCTATTTAGGTAACTATATGATTATCTTTTGTGCTTATACATGTATTACATGAAGCTTCATTAGGAAGCCTTTTTCTCACATACATGTTTTATTTCTCGTCTAAAGTCGTGGTATATAAAACTTATGTTTTGTTTCTTTTAATCCAATAATAAAATAAAACACGAATTTCAAAAATTCCTCCTTCCCCATAAATACTCCCACCGTCGACCACTCTATCAAATCCTCACCTTTTCAAATCTTCCAATTTCAAAAATTTCCTGTCATTCAAAAAAAAAACTTCATCTTCCTCCTCATTCCATCTCAACCGAAACCAAGAAGATTCGTCATCAACATGGTTTACATCGCGCTCGTGATCATCGCCTTAACACTCATCGCACTTGTGTTCCCTATGATGAAGTTCACATATGGAGACATTTACTTTGTGTTGTTAATCTACATTGTGTTAGAAACACACAGACCTTGATAGATCTTAAGCACTCGGAGATCGTTAGTGTTGCCTATGTAATCACAAGCAAACTAATAGAAGATATCTACAACTTGGTATTGTAGCGGAAAATAAATACAAGTTATAATAGCTAAGAACACTTTCGATCCTCTATGGATCTTTGATTATAGAAACTCTATGTTTCGGATAGTTTACAAGACTTGAGAAACTTGAGAAAAGCCTATCTATTACAAACTAACATGGTTTCTTATATAGGCAAGAAACCCTAATGAGCGTTGACAATTTACGCTCCTAAAACTAACATAGACTAAGCATGCATCTAGACAAGCATGCAACTAATCATATTGTTTTGTTAATCATCGTGTTTATTCTGAGAGAGCTCTACATAAACGGCGCCAACCTATCTTTAATACGGCGCGGACTTTTACTCTATACTGAGCTTTATCTCTCCTACGTGGTTCCCACTTTTCAGCAGCAACACAATGTCTGCTTTAACACTTCTGCTGAAGTATAGCTTCGGCAGAATCCTTTCTTCTTCGGCAGAATCACTTTGGCAGAATCAGTAGATTACCTTAATTCCCAACACATTGGGATCATATACCCAATCCTTTGTATCATCCTTAGTATTGAAATGCAATACTACTAATAATCTAGTTATCTAGGTTATTATTATCATAATATGTTTGTCACTTCCTTTGATTTATTTGTTTCATACTCTTTCGTGATACATTAGAAGTCAGGTATGCATGCTAAAAGAAATTGTAGGATAAAATATATTTCGTGGTATAAAAATGTAAAACCTATGTGTTTATCAAATCTGTTTCTGTTACTACAGATCCACGGATCCCGGATGATATACTAGCCGGATCCCTTTTGTAAAGGAACCATAGGATCCGTCCTACTGGAAAACAGTTTTCATGCAAGATTAAAAACCACTATCTTTCTAAAATTAATAATCCACTTGAAAGTCAAAACCTTGAGTGAGTTAAAGTGTTAAAAACAATTGTTAATAAAAATCTAGTAAAAACATTAGATAATCATAGGTTGACCACAAACATCTCTGTTTTAACTTATCATTTCTATAGGATCAACTATGACGCATGAATATGAGTTTGATTTTTCACTCACTAGCGTCTACACTCCGAACATCTCTCTTGAACCCAACACGCCTGGCAATCATGTCCGCGGGTTCAATAATCTCGAAAACCGTCACTTCCACGAAGGACGTATTGTAGACACCTCTCTACAATTCGAAGAAGGTATCAATACCTCCTTCCGAGCCATAGGACTAGAATGTCTTCTTGAAGTCAACGAGAAGATATGTCCAAGGTTCATAATGGAATTCTTCCCTCAAGTTGAACTCGTTCGTAACGAGGATCGCTCTCTATCTCTTTGGTTTTATATCAAAAACCAAAAGTTTACTCGAACCCTTGGGCATTTTGCTCACATCCTCCGGATTCCAAATCATGGACAATGTGCCTTCACCGAAGATTGGTCTCTCGATTCTCTCTTCAACTTTCGTGAAGAAAATAGCCCATATTGTTCACACATACCCTCCCCGGAAGATTTAAATCGCATAATATGCAAACCTCGACTGTATTACTCCGATCCAAACATTATCTTCACACGGGACATCCGAGAAGAGTACAAGCCTCTTGCACTCATCCTACGTGAGAATGTTTGGAGTCTTAGGGGAAATCGAGAAATCCTTCCCGCTTGTTGTGCTCACATGTTTTACTGTTTGCTAACACAACAACCATACAATCTCGCCTACTTCTTCGCAAGGCGAATTGTAAATCTTCAAGGCTCCAAGAATAAACTCATCCCTTATGGAATGTTCTTGACACGCCTCTATCATAATGTTATGCACTTCCATCCTCAATTTCAAAGTCCGTTGTACGTACTTGTGAACAAGATGATGGAACCGCTAAACATATCTCTCATGAAGACTTTCTTCATTCTTGATTCCACCAACACTCATCAATCACGTAATGATCCTCCTAGTGAAAACAGTCAAGAAACCTAGTAGTATTTCAAAATAGGATCAATTCTCTTGTACTCGTGCTTTATCAATGTAATCCTATTTCTCCCATGAAATAAAACATCTTACATTTGATATCTTAGTGTTAGAACCCCTTTAAATTAACCTTGGAATATAATGCATTGTCAAGATCATTGCATACCTTTAGTAAAGGTTCTGCTGAGCAGATGGACGGATCTAAAAGTTTGTGCTAGACGAATCCCTACACTTAGGGAACCGTGGGATCCGGCAAATAGAAAATGCAATTGCAAGCATTATATTTCAAACATATCCTTAGAACACCTCACACTAAGCTAAACATGGTGTCTTAAGGCAAATTAAGTCCTTATCAAGATAAGTAGATCCTTCCTATTCACACATAACTCACCTAGATCACACTCTAAGACGCTTGTAGATCTATCATTTTCACCTTAATCCATTACTCTTCCGCTCTCTAGATCACTCATCATTCTCACATGATCCCTCACATCTAGATTTAGAAATCTTTCGATTATGACAAAATTGATCATAAATCATCCTTACCTCAAAATTGATCAAAGTTGATCAAATTCTAGTTTTCCCATCTCAAAGTTTCTAGGATATTTTCCAAAACACTATCTTAAGTCACAACCTGATCTCTAGGATCATTTAGCTTCAATTGACACTCTCATCTTTAGTGTCATCCTTACTCATCCATTAGTACTCTTGAAAGTTCCAAATCCTTCCATAAAAGACAATCATTAGCTATATACTCATTACCTTCCAGTACTTAAGCACCCCTTCATTTAAGACACTTAGGAGGACTGAAACACTCAAGATGTTATAGGTCTTAGATCTTAGAAACATCATTTCCACTCTTTCATAGCTGCTGAGAGCCGAATCCCTAGGATTAGCCTAGACAGATCCCTCTGAGGAGGGAGCCGTGGGATCCGGATGACAGTTTATGTCAAATCTTGCTAAAACAATCATTTCAACTCATCTTCCTAACTCAAACACTCCATCTCATCTTAAATGAGTTCCTAGATCAGTGCAAACTCTGAAGTTGACTCTTGTGCATGTTAATCATCACATTCCAATGAATCCTAGTGGCTTAAGGTTTAAATGCACTTGCAAAATCTCTTGGTTTATAAACCACTTTGTTAGGACCTCCAAAGTCATCACTCTCATCCTAACTTTCAGCACTTTAGAAACCCTTGCAAACCTCTTGAAATCATCTCATCAAGAGAAAAACCCCAAGTAGTAACTTATCCACCAAAGAACCACCCATGAAAAAGGCGCGTGTTATACACGAAATCTCTTCAACCAAATCATCTCCGTTCAAGCCAACAAATGATAGGATCCCTCCTCATCCAATCAAACCAATTCCTAAAAGGATAGTACCCACAAAACTACCAATGCCAAACACCACCATACCTCCTAGGCCAAACAATATCATCTCCACTAAACCATCACCATTGGTTCCTAGAGATATTTCATTTACATCCCCTCTTTCATCACCACACCTCTACAATTTAGAGGACTTGCCTCCTAGGCCGTCTCATCCGCTTCCGCCGACAACATTCTCCTCATTAGGAGGAATAATGGTACAAAATCAAGGTGTTGAGTCAACACTTGCTCCGGCTTCCTTTTCGCCGTTTCCATCATATAATCCCATTTGGATTATGAGAAATCATCAAAGTCAACCACCCTACCATATGGAAGTTGACACTTCTCTACCACCATCATCATTCTTGGTCGAGTCATTCTCAAATGCGCCTCCACCAATCCCTCGATCGTTTGAAGCTCCACAAGTCGCTTCACTTGATCCTTCGCATCAAGCCATTTCATTTCTTCCACCACCACTACCTAGCCATGACAAAGATTGCTATCATTTTCAACATGTTGAAAGTTTGATACATGAAGTACGAGAAGACCAACGTTTCATGTTCTATCATCTCCTCGAATGTTTCGACGAGATTAAACCTAAACAAAACTCGAGTTAGAAGATTTTAGTGGTGTCCTAGCATCAAGCGATAGTTGGTTTAGAAATTCCTAGTCATGTATTTTCTTAGTTTTTAGAGTCATGTATATCATAACTCTAGTTTTATTAAATGGAATTACATGCTACTTGTTATTTTTCTGAGCATATGATTACTTTGTATTCATATATCATTTTTGTGATAACATTACTTGTTATATCGCCTTTGCTGAAACTAATCAGTTAATACGGATCCCTCAGAATTGCCTAGAGGGATCCCTACTAGGAGGGAACCGTGGGATCCGTGAGACAGAAAGCTTTATTTCTACTAACTTGAACCACATTTGCAGGAAATTGTGAATTATACTTGCTTTCTAACCTTTGTTTTGTAGTTATTCAATATACACATGAAGACTTTGACATCCTAAAGCTAGGGGGAGCTTTATGTCAAAGCAATACATTGCAAATTACTTGCAATACTAGGTTTACTTTTTGTGACATCCCCTTGCAAAATTGCAATCATCAAGGGGGAGCACATTCGTCACTTAGACGAAATCTTTTGCAAACTTACTTGCAAACAATCTAGATTAGTATTACTTTCTTGACGCCCTTACATAGGAATGGACTCGTCAAGGGGGAGTAAAGACGAGATCCTTTCGCGTTACTTGATCTCTATTTCTTTTTATTTTTACTTCTTTCACATGTTTTTCTTAAAAACGATGTGTTGCTTTCCTTCAAACACTTTTTGTTTCGACAAAAAGGGGGAGAAGAAAGTAAAAACTACAAATTCAAACCTTTACGAATTTTAGCTTTTCCTTAAAATAATTTTATGTTTTGTCATCAACAAAAAGGGGGAGATTGTTAATAAAAATAAGCCGTAAAAACGTTTATTTATATTTTACGATCTTCTAATGTTTTGTCGATAACAAACGTAAAATCATGTTAACGAAACAAATAAAATACGTAAATGGTTTGAACTAATAGTTTCTAACATATTCACACTTTCACATAAAACACTAAAACAAGTATAAGTGATTTTATGATTTAAGTAATACATATGTACAACAACTAGTGTTTACATATTTGGGTAAAATATACACATAACTAATATGTAGTATATTGGGTAATATAAATGGGTAGAAACTTAAGTATCACAACCCATTGGACAAATACATTGAATGTAGTTGGGTACAACCCAAAGCCCATAACCCATGGAGCTTGACCCATAACCCATTGCATGACATCATGCTTATATCATACATGGATAATATCCATAACCCATGAATCAACCCATACCCAAGTGACCAAGTGCATTGCACTCAAAGATACATTGTATCTAGCCAAAGATCCATGGTTCAACCCATGACCCATGACCCATAACCAAAATACCCATGGGTAAAAGGGAGCGTCCCATGGATCCCTAGCTTAACGTTAGGCGGATCCCTTGTGGAAGGGATCCGTGGGATCCGGGGAACAGTAGGATTTTTCCTCTATAAATAGTGAGCCATTTCTTCATTGTTTCTCACCCCTTTCTAATACACTTTCTCCCTGAGTTAAAAACTCACTAACCTCAGATCCAAGAGATCTATGTTTGTAGTTTTGTTTTTATGTGATCTTTTAGGTTCCTCTTAAAGGCAAGATCACCACCTTTGAAGTCGAGCAAGCTCAAGTCCATGAGTTGCCATGCTTCCTCATCATCAAGGCTACTGAAGTCTTCTTGTTGATGATTCCTTTCTTTCTTCAAAGAAGTGTAGTGTTGAAGACATTAGTGAAAGATGTCTCAAGTGTCAAGACAAAGATATTAGTGAAGGGTATCTATCGTCTATAGCATAAGCACTTGTGGTAGGTGCTTAGAAGTCAAGACAAGAAGCATTAGTGAAAGGTGCTTAGAAGTCAAGACTAGAAGCATTAGTTAAAGGTGCTTTGAAGTGAAGACACAAGACATTAGTGAAAGGTGTCTTGTAGATCTAGTCAAAGGCATTAGTGAAAGGTGCCTTAGATGTACATTCGATATGGTGTGTTTCGATGTACTAGATAGACTAGCATCAGATCCAAGGATATTGATATCCTTGATGATGTTGTAAAGGAGTAGATCTCCTTTGGGATTAGTCGTTGGTGTAGTGTGGTAGTAGTTCCTCCATTGCAATGGAACTAGGTGCTTAGCCTAGTACCTAATAAAGGGTAGGCGACGTTGTGAAGGTGTAGTTCACCTTGGAGTGAAAGAACTAGGTACTTAGCCTAGTACCTTATAAAGGGTAGGCGACGTTGTGTAGGTGAGGTTCACCTTGGAGTGAAAGAACCAGGTGGTTAGCCTAGCACCGGAAAAAGGGTAGGCAACATTGTGAAGGCTTCTCCGCCATAAGGAGATTGGTGTAGTGATTACGAACTCTCGAGTAGGTGACTCGGGGAGTGGAGTAGGGCAAGGAAGGTGTCCTTGTAGCCGAACCACTATAAATACTCGCGTTGTGGTTTTGTGCTTCTTACTCTTATCTTTTCATTACTCACCTTTATATGCTTGTTTATCAACATCCAACACACACATCCAAATAGATTGACATAAGTCAATCTAAATAGATTAAAAGGAAGTTTTAATTGGCAAAACTATTCAACCCCCTTCTAGTTTTCCACAAACTCATTAAACAGCTGTAGGTTCGACTTAACAAGACTGTCAGAATCATCCAAACTGACAATGGAACTGAGTTTGTTAATAGAGAACTCAGTGAATTTTATGAAAGTGTTGGAATCAGTCCTTAAAGAAGTGTTCCACGAACTCCTCAACAGAACGGTGTAGTTGAAAGACGAAATCGAACTCTTGTGGAAGCCGCTAGAACAATGCTGATTTACTCAAAGGTTCCAACATTTCTATTTGCTGAAGCCATTGCCACTGCATGCTACACTCAAAATCGGTCCCTAATTCACACAACTCATGGAAAAACTCTGTATGAACTTGTCCACAATCGAAAACCTGATCTATCATACCTTCGTGTGTTTGGTGCGTTTTGTTACCCAACTAATGAGGGTCAAGATTTAGGCAAATTAAAAGCTAAAGCAGTCATTGGAGTATTTGTAGGATATGCACCAAGCAGAAAAGGATACCGAATCTACAACAAGAGAACTCAAAATATCATGGAAACAATTCACGTTACATTTGATGAGCTGGCTGGTCAAATGGCTCATGGACAATCCAGTTCTGGACCCGCATTTCTAAATAGTCCCATTAGTTCTTCTCTTGTACCAAACTCCTCACCAGCAACTCCATATGTACCCCCTTCAGAAGATGAATTGAAGAAACTTTTTGATCCAATGTTTGATGAACACTATGAGCAAATTGCTAATGATCTGTCAAATCCATCAACAGAGGCTGCTCCTATACCTGTCAATGAAGTTAACCCTTCAGTTTCTATGTCACTAAGTCAAGAAGCGCCTTCTGCTGATCACTCGATCTCATCATCAATGCCTCAATCATCAAGTGTACACAATGGAAATGTTGCTGCAGTTACAGATGATGAAAATCCTTTTGCTCCTCCAGAAGATGAACCCTTTGAAAACATATTTGCTCCTGAATCATCATCTGAACCATCTTCATCAGGAGAAATCAACTCTGCTACTTCTGTTCCTCAACAATAACCACATGAACACCTTAGAAAATGGACACATGATCACCCATTGGACAACATCATTGGAAACCCTTCTCGCCCAGTATCCACTCGTCAACAACTTGCAACCGATGCCTTATGGTGCTTCTTCAACTCTGTACTCTCTAAGATCGAACCAAAAGACGTTAAAACTGCTATGAATGAAGACAGCTGGTTCAATGCCATGCAAGAAGAAATTCATGAGTTTGATCGACTAGATGTATGGGAATTAGTACCTGCTCCTGACTGTGCTATGATCATTGCTCTAAAGTGGATCTTCAAAGTAAAACTTGATGAGCATGGTGATGTATTAAAGAACAAGGCTTGATTGGTTGCAAAAGGATACCGTCAAGAAGAGGGTATTGACTTTGAGGAATCATTTGCTCCAGTTTCTCGTATCGAGGCAATCAAAATCTTCTTGGCTAATGCTGCAAGTAAGAACATGGTAGTCTATCAGATGGATGTAAAGACGGCTTTTCTTAACGAAGATCTTAAAGAAGTCGTATACGTCAGCCAACCTGAAGGCTTTGTGAATCCAGAGCATCCTACTCACGTCTATCGTTTGAAGAAGGCTCTTTACGCTTTGAAGCAAGCTCCAAGGGCATGTTATGATACACTATCAAAGTTTCTTCTATCTACTGGATTCAGCAAAGGAGCAGTTGATCCGACATTGTTCACCAGAAAGTCAGGCAAACATTTAATCCATGTTCAAATCTATGTTGATTATATTATTTTTGCCTCGACTGACCCCAATGAATGTGACCGTTTTTCAAATGAAATGGGTTCCAAATTTCAAATGTCAATGATGGGACAAATGTCATTTTTCTTGGGATTACAAATTTCACAAAGTCCCAGAGGCATTTTTATAAATCAATCTAAATATGCAAATGAAATTTTAAAGAAATTTGGATTTGATTCTTGTGACCCTGTTGACACCCCCATGATAGAACGTACTAAGCTGGATGAGGACCACTCAGGGATCATGGTAGATCAAATGAAATATCGCAGTATGATTGGATCCCTGATGTACCTCACAGCCAGTAGACCAGAAATCTTGTTCGCTGTATGCATGTGTGCTAGATATCAGGCTAAGCCTACTAAAAAGCACCTTGAAGCGGTTAAACGGGTCTTTCAGTATCTCCAAGGAACCATCAATATGGGACTTTGGTACCCGAAGGACACCGGTATGTCACTAACAGCCTATGCAGATGCTGATCATGCAGGATGTCAAGATACACGTCGAAGTACGTCTGGAGGTGCTCAATTTTTGGGCGATAAGCTTGTGAGCTGGTCTTCAAAGAAACAAATGAGTACTTCTATATCCTCTACAGAGGCTGAATACATAGCCATGTCATCTTGTTGTGCTCAAATCCTATGGATGAGATCCCAATTATCTGACTATGGCTTTGAATTCAACAAAATTCCTCTATACTGTGATAATAAAAGTGCTATTGCTCTCTCATGCAACAATGTTCAACACTCAAGAGCAAAGCACATCGACATTCGACATCATTTCATCAGGGAGCAAGTGGAGAACGGTGTGATGGAACTCTATTTTGTGAGGACTGAATACCAATTAGCAGACATCTTCACCAAAGCTCTTCCTAGAGAACGTTTTGAGTTTATCCTTCCACGACTTGGTCTAAAGAGTCTACAACCGGAAACACTCAAACGTCTTCAAGAGGAAGACGAGGAGTAAAGGTCATTCTTCATCCATCTCTTGTAAATAATTATTCAAAAAGATAAATACAAAATTACAAAACCAACAAAAAGCAAATAGAAAAATATAAAATTTTTAAAATCCTTAAAAATTAGAAAATCTTGAAAAATTCCAAAAATATTGTTATTCTGTCATGTTTTCCTTATTCGATATCATCTACGAACTTTGTGTTGACATTCAAAGAATGTCACGGGCTTTTAGATGTTCTTCGAATGTACATAACTTGTTTAAAAAAAAATTGGGAGAAAGTAAAACAATGGTTTATTGTCATTTCAGGCAGTAACCCGTTTTTCAAAGAAAGAACAGAGCCATGCTTTATCTTAAAAATTCAAACCTCATGCTCTGATTCTAAAAAACAAATGTTTGTCGTTAAAAGGACAAATGTTTCCTTTCAAATATTTTTCCTTCAAATGATTCTTCTGAAAAATATTTGTCATCTAATGAAAACAAAATTACTTTGAAAATACTTCGGACTCTACTTTTGAAAATCATCCGGGCTTTTCATTTGTCAAAATCTCTATCCTTCAATCAACAATATATGTCATTGATTGAGGGGGAGAAAGATTTCAATCAAAACGAGTATTTTCAAAAAGAACAATGTTTTCAAAAGATACTCAAGCATATTTAATCTTTGGAGTCTAAAGTCTCAAACTTGATCCTTATCGGTTAAATATTTCTCATAATCAAGTCACATCTCCCCGCAAAAGCTTTCAAAATCAATTTAAATCTATAAAGATCACAAATCTCAAATGATTTGAAAATTGTGATCGGGGGAGAACTTGTGATTTAAATTGGATTTAAACTGATGATTTGATAATTGGTTTCACAAGTGTTTAGCAAGATTTCCTCCCCACATGTGCCAAACGATTTCAAATTTTCCATGCAAATGTTGAGGGGGAGCATCTTTTTAAATCACAATGAATTGAAACGTGATTGATATGTCTCTAAGTGCAGGTTCCTTCAAATATGTGCAAAACTCTTTCAAACCTCGAGGCACATATTGAGGGGGAGCAAACTTATGAAAACCTCATCCTTCCCCAATATGCTTTATCTATTTGATTTGATTTGGGAAGTGATGTTGATATATTTTAGAAAATGGTAATCAAAGAAGTTAATCCTTCCTTTTGCCTCCGTGTGCCAAAACGATTTCAAATACATGTTGCACATGTTGAGGGGGAGCTCTTTTTCTAAAAATATCAAAAACAATTCAGGTACAAAATGCTTTGATAATATATCACAAGTATCTGGATTGATTTTCAAATGGCTTTCAATTGGTTCCAATGGCAGATGAACAATACCAAATAGACCGACCAAATCTACTTTATGTATGGTGATATAATGATGATAAGGTTAGGTATTAGTTCCCATGATCCGCCAGAACCGGAGGGATCTACCCAGGGACAATCCACTAGATAGTGTAGAAGTCCTTAGGTATGATGAAAAAAAAGGGAGAAAAGTGAGATATGGGAAGAGTGCGGACTGAGACTGAGCTAGTACTGGAATAAACCCAACAAGGTTCTAGTTATGAAGTCTCGGTAAGCACTGAAGGGCTTGAAGAATGAAAAAGAAATGAAACGAGAAAAGGGTGAAAAGAAATAGCCCTCCAATAATTCAACCTTAGGGCAGAAACCGGGTTCTATACATATGCTACTGGTGGTTACTAAGGTAACACTGGTATTGAAGACAAGACATCATGGACCCAGTGATGCACTGCACTACAACTTCCCAAGCTACTCAAGTTCCTCTTAAAAGGACTTGTTTCATTCTCACGGGGAACCGACATAATCTATCGACTTTCTCTTAGAGTTTGTTGATATTGAAAAAGGAGACCCTCTCCCTAGTCTCTGATATAGGAAACCAAATGTGCACTATTGTTTCACACAATGTGGAAAGAGATTATATTTTATGAGTCCTACGCATTATCCTTGTGGTAATGCCAGAACATCTGAGTGATATGTAAACATATTCACAATGATAATGGAAAACCTTCTAGAGCCAACATCAAACAAGCTCTTGGTAGGTGGCATGTGAGATCTATCCAATAGATCAACCATGTGACAACTGAACAGAAAAAATGGGGCGATTCAAAATTATGAATCAATCCTGGTTCAGGCTATGGATTGACGGATACCTTTGAAAAACCGGTCGGTGTGCTTAAAATTCTTTTCTCTAGCACATCAACTGTGTAATGATATTTCAAAACTAAAAGGTGTTTATGATTGATAATTGATTTTCCTTAAAACTTTCGTTGTATTGCAAAAACAATTTATTAAGCAGTACTCGACTGTTTTTCAAATATCTTTTTATCAATCAGTGAATCTCAAATTCGCTGGTTCACTCACTCCGTGTTGTCTTCTTTGAGATGTTCCGGTTTGAGAACAGCTAGAACAGCTGCGAAACCCTGTCAAGGAGATTCTTCGGAATTATACCTGATCACAGGCAGTACTTGTACTGATCAACGGGGAACCGTGGGCCGTGTACCTCAATTCAACGAAAGTGATCAAAGACAATTTCGTGCGCTTTATTGCTAATTGTTGTATGCAGGTACGGCCGATGTTTGCAGCTGATCAGATTGGAGAGGTCAATGACTCTGATATTTTCACTCCATGCTTCTGCTACGCTGCTGCAAATATCATGAATCAACTAAAGCTTCCGCTACTCTGATAAGAAGAAATCATGATCCAGAATGTGAGCATGTCGGTCCATAATGTCACAACATCACATAATACCAACACTACAAAGGAAGAGTCAGAGATTTATGGTAACTGATGATCTCAAAGCTGGCTCAACACTCATTATCACGTGGATCAGTTGAAGACCTCCACTTGGATTAATCAAACATGCAAAAATGAAGAATCAATGACTACGAGCTACTGAGCAAAGAATAGGAACAAGAATCCAAGAACAATCTTAATGTAATATTTGTTTGTATTCAATGAAGTTTGAGGTGACCTCCCTTAGGGGGAGATTGTTAGGATTTAGTAAATCCAGTTATTAAAGTGTCGGTCACCTCAAGTATATGTAATCGTTAGAAAGCTCATAGTCGTAGTTATTTAATGTTAAGTAGTATTTAGTTAAGTAACACCGTGGAGGACGGACGGGTCTTTACCCACTGTATGCCTGATCCACAGCCCGTAGGTGGCGATTTGTGTAAGACTATAAATACTCTCTACCTCCCAAGGTAGAGAGTTGGAGCTCATAATAAGATTTTCACTTTCTCTCACTAAGTTCCCAAACCTCTAACTCTTTCTCTCTCTAAAACCTTAAGTTGTACGCCTAGTTTGATCATGGTATGATGTGTTTTTGAAATCCAATGTGTAACAGAAGAGGACAAGCTAGCAGTTGGAAAGAATCATGCCAGGAATGGAGAATGGGTCAATATCACAATGAAGAAGGTAAATAGTTTACTTTCTATGGATGATGACTCTGATTGGTAGTCTTACATGAATTATCTTAATGTTGACCTTAAGTTCGTAGAAGAGCAAAGACTGAATCTTTTTTCAAAATACAACAAGCTAAGTTTTGAATTAAACAAGTGTAGGGATGAACTGCTTCTTTTAAAACAAGCTAAGCTTGAGGCTGTCACTTTACAAATTCAAAACACTGAACTAGTTAAAAGAAATCAGGCTCTTCAAGATGAACTAAAAAAGGTTCAAGATATTCTTGATAGTTGGACTGCTAAGAATCCCAGGGTCTTTGATGCTGTAGGAGCCCCCAGTAGCAAGAAGAGAGTCTTAGGTAAAGATCATCTTCCTGACTCTCTCAACAAAGACCAGGGTCCTAAGCCATTTGTGTCTGGTGGTATGATTACCAGTATGTTGACTAGTCCCAAGCCCAGTGATTGGATTGATCGGGTTAATCCTGATAGTAAGCTTCCTAATTTTGATTCTGGAAGAATTCTAGAGCCTGAGAGTCAAGCTCTTAAGAGCATGCTTGGACTCTCTGATGTGCCCAGTAGTACTGAACACATTGAGTCTGAAGCAGAGTCTAATGCAACGCTTCCACCCCTGGAACCTCTTCAGGGTGCTGCACCAAGCTCTGAGCTTACTCCAATGCAATTCAATCCTCATTCACCAAAATAAAGGTCTGGACTTGGTAGAACCATCCTGAAAAGGCCAACAAAACCAACTCAACAAGAGTCTACTCCTACTGAAACTTCCACATCCTTGACTCCCACTGAAGCTGACCAAATTCAGCAACTGACTGAACTTGTGAGGAAGCTAACTGAAAAGATGGAATCCATTGAAAAAGTCCATGAATCAATCAAGGAGACAAAGTCAGCTTCTTCTAGTTCCTCAAAGTCCAAGTCAAACCCAAAATCCAAGCAGAAGTGTGACCTATGCCACTATACCAGTCCTACCACTGGCAACTGTTATAGAATCCTATTTTGTATGATCTGCAAAAAGGATGATCACAAAACTTCTGATCACTTACAATACGTAAGTTCACTCAGTGAAGCAAACTATACCAAAGTTGGTCATCAGTATGCTTCAACCTCCAAGTCTGCTCAAAAATTTAGAGCAAAACCCTTTCCTCCTTGTCTACACTGTGGGTTTAATGATCATCACCCTGATGATTGTCTTATGAACACATGCTGTGATATTTGCGGAAATCCAACTCATAAGACATCCCAGCATGACAGTGTCATCCATGCAAGGAGAAGTTCCAAGCAACCCAATATCACTGAGTCATCCTCAGTCTCTAAATGCAAAACCTGTGGTAGCACAATGCACTCAACCACTGACCATGAGTCGATTGCCAAATTCAAAGAGACCTTGAGACCCAAGCCCACCAGTAAGTGGGTCACTAAGAGAAACTAATTCAGTTTACTACTTGTGCAGAGACACGCCAGGGAGCCTATTTGGCATCTAGACAGTGGATTCTCAAGAAGCATGACTGGTGTGAAGGAGTATATGCAAAAGTATGTAAAGGAACCAGGACCCAAGGTAGTATTTGGTGATAACTCATCATGTCCCACTGAAGGTTATGGTTCAGTTAACTGCAATGGAATAGTTTTCTCTAGAATAGCTTATGTCAATGGTCTCAAATACAATCTCATCAGTGTCAGTCAACTATGTGATGCTAAGTACATTGTGCAATTCAATGACAAGCAAGGTACCATTTTCAATGCCAACAAAGAGGTTGTTTTGATAGCTCCTAGAAGAGATGATGTTTATGTCTTAGACATGTCTACTCTTTCTCAGGATGGAACCTGTCTCTTTGCCAAAGCCACTGAAACTATCAACTGGCTGTGGCACAAGAGACTCTCTCACTTAAACTTCAAAAACATCAACAACCTGGCAAAACAAAACAAGGTCCTTAGCTTACCATCACTAGTTTTTGCAAAAGATAAACCATGCTCAGCCTGTGAAAAGGGAAAACATCAAAGAGCATCTTTCAAAACAAAACAAAATTTCTCAATCAAAAGCTGCCTTCACCTCTTGCATATGGATCTCTTTGGACCAGTCAGTCCTAGATCAATCCAGCATGAGAAGTATACACTTGTCATTGTTGACGAGTTTTCAAGATACACTTGGGTATAATTTCTTTCAAAAAAGAGTCAGGCAGCTGACACAATAATGTCATTCATCAGGAACATTGAAAACCAGAATGACATTACTGTTAAACAAATCAGGACTGACAATGGTACTGAGTTCAGAAATGATGAGCTTGAGAGTTTCTGTGATGAAAAGGGAATCTCCCAAAACTTTTCATCTCCCTACACCCCTGAACAAAATGGGGTGGCTGAAAGGAAAAATAGAACTCTCATTGAGGCTGCAAGAACCATGTTAAATGGCTCAGCTCTCTCAAAGCATTTCTGGACTGAAGCAGTCAAAACTGCCTGTTACACTCAAAATAGGTCAATCATTGTCAAAAGACATAACAAAACCCCATATGAGATATTCAAAGGTAGACTTCCTAACATCAGCTACTTTCATGTGTTTGGATGTCCTGTGTTTATTCATAACCACAAGGATCATCTAGGCAAATTTGATGCTAAAGCTGATGATGTATATGTCACACCCCCAATTTACCTGTTTTGCAGCGGAATGGAATTCCTGGGGATTGACTGTCATAGCATCACAATCACAGTTATATTGAACGACCTAAAGTGTCGTTTAGAAAATACATCGTTTGATTTAATAAAATAATCAGAGTTACAACATGGGTCCCAAAAGTTTACAAAGTTTGCGGAAATATAAATATATTACAAGTCCAAATGATGGTTTTGAAAGAAAGTGCCATAATGTACAATGATATAAGTCGACGCCGCGACTCAAAAGGTGGTTCCTAAACCATGTCATGATGATAATGCCTCAGTTACCTGAAAATACATTGCTAAAACGGTCAACAATAATGTTGGTGAGAAATCATAGGTTTATGTAAATGTTTTATACGACTACGCAAGTATAGATCAGGCATGACGTACGGACATTGTAAAAATGCACTGTACTAACAGTACGGACTAGATATGAACGCATCAGCATATTTTGTAAATGTATTTGGATACTAAAGAGTGGTTGTAATAACAACTGGCAAAATCGTTACATAAAAGTCCATTGACTCCGTAATAGTAGTACTGTACCAAATCCTTGGTGGAAAACTCAGCGCCGCAGCTGAATATAGTAACATGTAATACCGTGAAAGAAAGTTTTGGTAGTAAACCTGAACATTATATAAATATAAAGGCGTTTGAAACATTTGAAAACCCTGGGTACAACATTGAGACTAATAAAATAATTTAGTTTGCTACATAAAAGATTTGCTGTGAAATCCAGCAAGTTATATTGACACTAACACTACGATACTGTCAGTTAGGGGTCCTTAAGGTAAGGCGACGTTTTGTCCATTTAACCCCCACACTGTATATGTAGTAGTCGAAATCGTAGTTTAAACGGATCTACTAGGAACACCAATACTTATTTGTGTCCTGTAGGTTTGTGTACTTTCATCGACTACAATCCTTCAGATGGAAACTTATAGAGTATACCCCAAAACAATACAGAAAACTGTTACTAACTGGATAAAACTCACATTGTCCGTCAAAACTGACGAAGTCAGGTCTTTACGAAACTCTCTCGACTCG
>BPTQ01000009.1:215819922-215830932 GCA_019973895.1 Chrysanthemum seticuspe | reverse complement strand
TTTGAGCAACCGTAATTGATTTATTAAATCTCTGCTATACAAACGGTTGATTGTTTTGAAAAATATGCTCGGTGATCTTGATTTTATTAGAAGACATTTCGTTTCAAAAAGTTCCACATCATTGATAAAAACAGCCGCTAACATGGTCGTTTTAGTTACCGTAATACTTATCTCGTAAAAATAATATAGTTTTTCAGAAAATAATAGTTACGGCAATTTTATGAAAACGTGCATATCTTCGTCGTTTCAAATCCGTTTTCTACGTATAATACGTCCTTAGCTTCGTATCAAAGTATACTAATATATTTTTGACAAGTCGAAATAATTTGTAAAGCTTAAGGCTCGTTTTTGACTCGAACAAAGTAAAAACATGTTGCTGAAATTTCTGAAAATTATATATTTCGTCGTCAAACTTTAAAAATTCATAACTTCTTCGTTATAACTCCGTTTTTATCCGTTCAAGCGGCCACGGATTCGTTTTAAAGTATATTTTCTAAATATCAAGGCCAAAAAGTCGTGCCTACAGTCGGATTTTCCAGAAAATCAAAACAAGGACAGAACATATTTTATACGTATCGAAAATAGTTTTTCTCGTACTAAACCTATTCTAATCCCTTCAAATCAACTCCAAAGCTAGTCTAATCCTACCATACACCTTCTTAGGGTGTCATGGGTTCCTAAACATCATCAAGACCAAAATATACCAAGGGGATAATTATAGGATGACCTTATATATATATATATATCTAAAAATCATGTAAAAATGGTATAAACAACACAAATCATGCATGCTTGCTCCAAAAATGTAGAGATACTTATGAAATGAAAAGGAGATATGAAAAATATAAATGATATGCTTACAAGTTAATGATGAGGTGCAAGGAACAAGGTTTAGCCTAAACACTCTTGGTTTTTATTTCAAAACCTTATAAAGAGTGTGATCTAGATTGTTAATGCTTGTGCTTGAGAAGAAAAAAAAAATGATGATCCCTTTGTGAACTCTTGAAGGCCGGTTTTGATGAAGAAAACAAGAGAAAGAAAACTTTTTGCTACTATGTGAATTTTTAGATACATGAATGAGTAGATTGAAAGTGTAAGACTTTATGTTTATGTGTAAATGTTAACAATCAAGAAAACCATACATCATTTATTACCACCCTCCCCTTGGTCGGCCAAGGGGGAGGGATTTGGTAAAATATATATATATATATATTTTTTAAAATGTATAAGTATATATTTTTGTAAGAAAAAGGTGTAAGTGAAATTGTGTAGATAAATGCAACTTGTAAAGTAAATGGTAACTTTTGGTACAAGTAAATTTTTAATAGATCAAAATAGAGTATAATAATTTTATAAAAATTGTAAAAATACATTCCTTGTGAAATTTGAGTGATAAAATAATTATCGCATAGTTTTTAAGAAAAACGTCGTAATAATATAAATTCAACGATTTATATACGAAATAAATTCAAAACACTAGTTAAACTCAAAATATAGTTTTTATAAACTAAATATAAGTATAAAAATATACCGGGATCATTTTTGGAAATAACGGATTAATTATTCAAAATAATAACTCACGCGATAACGTTTATTTAATATAAAATTTACGCGATTCAAGTGAAATGCAATGTCATGAATGAACTAATATGATGCAAATGATGCAAATGAAATGTACGTGATGATATGATCATGAATTCGCCGCTAAACCTTTAAGGTTACGCGAATTTGGAACACGTAAACCTAGTTTACGATAAATGTTGAAATTGTAAGGCATGAATTGTTTCGAGAAATGACCTGGAAGTACGGGTTGTCACAGTATACTTTCTAGGTTACTCACTAATCTCCAAAGCCTTCAGGGTATTTAACACAAGGAGACAACAAGTTGAGGAAACCTTTCATGTCACCTTTGATGAGAGTTCAGAAAGCATCAGGTTTACCAACACCTCAGTGGAGGAAATAGGAATTGATAACTCATCAAGATATCCTCCTGATAAGTATAACACTGAAATCAATTCCTCATACCAAGCTGATGCTGACATCTCATATTATGTCTTGCCTCACAACCTGTCACAACCAATTGTCAGTGAATTCATTGATAATCAATCAGTCCCTGCTGGGATAGGCAACACTGATCCAAATGATCAGGAACCTATGATTCATGAAACCCAACCTGAACAAGACATCTCAACAGATGTTATTAATGATTCTGTGGCTGATGCACCAGAACTCACTCCTGAGTCTCCAGTAACCTCCTCAAGTTCAGATCCTAGACCACAAAGTAAATGGACAAAATCTCAGGACATTGAGCTTGTAAACATCATTGGTGAACCCACTGAGGGCATGCTCACTAGAAGCATGGCTGCTAAATTAACTGCAGCTTCAGCCAATGAATGTCTATATGCTGATTACCTATCATATATAGAACCCAAAAGTGTCACTGAGGCTCTAAAACACCCAAGCTGGGTTCAGGCCATGTAAGAAGAACTTCAATAGTTTGATAAAAACAAGGTCATGACCTTGATCAAATGTCCTCAGGATGTCATAGTCATAGGAATGAAGTGGGTTTTCAGAAACAAAACTGATGAAAATGGCACTGTCATTAAAAATGAAGCCAGACTTGTAGCCAAAGGTTACAGTCAACAAGAAGGCATTGACTATGATGAGACATTTGCTCCTGTTGGAAGAATGGAAGCCATCAGGATCTTCCTTGCATTTGCTACCTACATGAACTTCAAAGTTTACCAGATGGATGTAAAAAGTGCATTCCTGAATGGTGAACTCAAGGAAGATGTGTATGTTCAGCAACCTCCTGGCTTTGAGAGTAGTGAATTTCCTGACTATGCCTGCAAACTTGATAAAGCCCTTTATGGACTGAAACAAGCTCCCAGAGCATGGTATGAAACTCTCTCAGCCTTCCTGATCCAAAACAAGTTTGTCAGAGGAAAGATAGACAACACATTGTTTATCTACAGGACAAAACAAGAGATGATACTAGTCCAAGTATATGTTGATGACATCATCTTTGGCTCAACAAACTACACTCTTTGCAAACAGTTTGAAAACTGATGACAAACAAGTTTGAAATGAGCATGATGGGTGAACTCACATACTTCCTTGGACTACAAATCAGTCAAACTAATAAAGGAATCTCCATCAGTCAAGAGAAATACACAAGAAATCTCTTGAAGAAATATGAGATATCTGACTGTGCCTCAGTGAAGACACCAATGGTCCCTCCTAACAACCTTGGACCTGATCTCACTGGCAAGTCAGTCAATCAAACCCATTTCAGAGGGATTGTTGGCTCACTGATGTATCTAACTGCTTCCAGACCAGACATACAATTCTCAGTCTGTCTAATTGCAAGATATCAGTCCAATCCCAAAGAATCCCACCTCACTGCAGCCAAAAGAATACTCAGGTACCTGAAGGGAACCCCAAGCCTTGGACTCTATTATCCAAAGTGCTTAGGGTTTGATCTCAAAGGTTACTCTGATTATGATTATGCTGGCTGCAACATGGACAGAAAAAGTACCTCAGGGTCCTGTTAATTTCTTGGAGGAAAACTGGTTTGTTGGAGTGCTAAAAAGCAACAATCTGTGGCTATGTCCTCAGCTGAAGTTGAGTATGTGGCTGCTGCAGGATGTTGTGCCAATGTTTTATGAATAAAAATTCAACTCAGTGACTATGACATCCATTACAAAATGATACCCATCTTCTGTGACAACACCAGTGCAATTGCAATCTCCAACAACCCCGTCCTTCATCAAAGAACCAAACACATTGATATCAGATATCACTTCATCAGGGACCACATAATGAAAGGAGACATAGAACTCCATTTCATCCCCACTGAATATCAACTGGTTGATATCTTCACCAAACCCTTGGATGAACCTACCTTCAGGAGACTGAAAGCTGAATTGGGAATGCTTGACATTGAAAGTCAGGCATCTGAAAACCAATCTCAGTAAGTTCTCTGAAATGGTTCCTCCTCCCTGAACGAAACCCATAATAAAACCTCTCACTGAATGAGTAAGACTCATTCAGGGACCCTGACAGTTAATATTGAGCATTGAATGAGTAACTGAATGATCCAAGTATCAGTTACTGAAATGTCCTAGGTTAGTAACTATGCTAATTTAATATAGGAATATATGTCTCTTTGTCTTACTGTCAACCATATCAAGGGTCCCTCACAAACATACCTCATCCCCACTTGGCATTAAATGCCTTCTCTCACATGAAATATCTTATTGATATTTTATTACTGCAAAAGTGCACTTTTACTGTGCACTACAACTGTTCCCTTGAAAAACAGGATTTTACTGCGGGTAGTGGAGTGGTGGCATTAAATGTGGAGATTCAAAACGTTTTCATAAACTGACTTTACAAATTCCCATTTATGCACATTTTACCCCTCTCATCACTCTATAAATACCCTCTTCTAAACTAAACAAACATACACAAATTGTTTTCTGCAACAAAACTCTGTCAAAATTCTTTCTCAAACCCAGAAAAAATTTGTGTGTTCCCAAAAACTCTTCAAACCTTCTTTTGAAAAACCATCTTTGTAAACATTTACAAAAGTTTTTCATCACAAACTTGAGAGATCTAAAAACCATTTGATTGTTCTAGCTAAAATACCTTTTTATAAACCCTAAAATCTTTTTAATGGAAATGGCTAGAACACAATCTCTCCAGTTTGCTTCTCAGTGGGTAGGGGATCTTACAAATGTTGAATTTAAAACAAACAATGTCGTAGGTAATTTTGAATACCCACAAAATGTCCCAGCCTATAAGGACATAATGAAATTTTTGTTCAACTGTCCACTGAAAACGGCCTTTGTTTAGTGTCCCTCTATAATGTACCAAAACCTCCTTAGGGAGTTTTGGGCAACAACTAAGGCCTTTGACCCGACACCCTCTACTGATGAGAACAACCTTAGACCACTCAGGGAATATCTCATCAGATTCAGTCTTAACGGGGGGCAGCAATTCACCCTGGATTATAAAACGTTTTGCACCTCAACAGGGTTAGACTACAACAAGGGAGTTTATGTCGCCCATCCTGAACCCTCCACAGTGAAGGATGGGTTAAAACAAATCATTTTAGATCTAACTTTTTTGGAAAAGACCCCAGTCACCAAGAGTTCATTTCCCGTGGCTTGGAGGATTCTATTCACTTTTGTGATTCAGGTCCTCGGCGGGAACCACTCATCCACTGAACAAGTTAACTCTATTCAGTTGATGATGGCATACTGCTTGATGAATGGGGTCATTGTCGACATAGGGGAGATCATTTACAGTGATCTCGTAACCAAGCTACAGAGCAAAACTAGGACGAAATACGTTTCGTATCCTAGGTTTGTCTCTTGTGCTTTGCAAGTGTTACTGGGTTCAAACTATCCTCAGGAAGAAAAATTTTGTGCTTTACCTGGCATCCTGAGCCAATCAAATTTTCAAAAGGACCCATCCCTTGTCACAAATATTGAATTGACGACCCATATGGTTGCTGTAAACAACCAGAGGGAATCAGTGTCTCCTAACCCTGCTCCTAAAAAGAGAAAGGGGAAGTTTCAGACTGGGACTAAGACCAAACCCAAGTCTCAGGGCCCTGAGGCTTCAGGAACATTGGCCAAAAGGCAAAGAAAACCCAAGACTGATTTTCCACCCACTGGAGACCAAGCAAGATCCACCCAAGGGACAACGAAGGACAATGATAAATCACAATCAGTGCCCTTGGTCCAAACTACTACTCCCCAAGATCCAGAGGGAAACAAACAACCCGCTGGTAGGGGAGCGCCTTCCACATCGCCCAGTGATGACATTAGCAAATCAAAGCCTTTGTCTGAGGGCACAATGAATGATCCCAAAGACTCAGAGGGAACCAAACAACCCGCTGATAGGGATATCACCTTCACTGACTCTGCTAAAGGCACTGGGAAAAACCGTTTAGTGTCTCAGGGGCCTTAGGGGGACAAAGACTCGGAGGGAAAGGAACAACCCGCCGATACGGAACCCAAAACCAATCCTGACTCCAGAGAAGGCACTGGGAAATTCCCACCAGTGTCTGAGGGGTCAACGGGGGACAAAGACTCAGAGGGATTAATACTACCCGCTGATATGGAACCCATCACCAACCCCTTGTTGACTGTTGCTGATGTTACTGGGATACTATTTTCTGAAGATGAACTTGCTGACAGTGATGATGAAATATTATCAGCAGGGGAAGAAGTGGACGCTGAGGTTCAAATTGAACAAAGACCTCAACCTGATCCACATGAGCATACTGCATCACCATTCCAGCCTAACAACAATGACTCCGACTCCTCTTCCTCCACTGATGAATTCAAAAAATTTGATAATGTTCTTCCACTCACAGAGAGGCAGCTTGTTTAGTGGATCACCAAAGCTTCAAGGAAGCTATACTCTGGGGTCACTGAAACATTGTGGGAACAACACACTGAGGCTGGTGCCAGTTATGCAGATCTGAAATCTAAGGTACAATCTTTTTGATGAAAACGTTCATGAGCACAGGGATCTGATGTACGACACCCTTCACAGACTGGATGACAACTTGGCCAACTTTCTCAGGAACCTTCAGGGTGTAGGAACAAAGATAGATGAAATCAGGGAATTTGTCAAAGAATACCCAGCGCTCAACTCTAAAGCGTTGAAGGCTACTGAGGCTTACTTGAAACAATCCTCCAGCCTCACTGAACTGATCGAAATGCTCAAGTCTGAAAATGTTCAGGGTCTTCAATCTTCAGTCCAATCTCTTCAAGCTACATTGGGCTCTGTGAATACTTAGGTGGCAACTTTGGCTCAAGCATCTTCTTCCTTGGCCTGGAATCTCGGACCCAGAATGACTGCTTTGGAAGTATCTCAGGAAAATTTGGAAACTAAAGTCACTGGTATTCAAACAGATACTTCCGATATCAAGGCAATGATCACTAAAATTTATCAGGCCTTCAAGGGTCAAGCTACTCAGTCCCCCTCAGCACCAACACCAACTCTTGCCCTCACTGATGCTCCGGCAACAGTTGAGGGGGAGAATACTGCTGAAGAAACTCATCTTCATACTGAGGGGGAGCCAACACCACCAATATCTGAAGCTCCAAAATCATCATCACCACCAGTCCCAGCTGTACCAATCTCATCAGTACCACCAACATCTTCAACAACAACAACACTGACAGTAATCACACCAATAACAACAACAACACCGCCCCTGGTAGCAACATCATCTTCCTCAGGCCAGGACAAAGGAAAAAGCATAATGGCGACACCTCCTGAGCTTTAGAAGATTCCCTTTAAGATCGGTAACACTGAGTACCTGCTCACACCACAACAACTAAGTTCATACCTTGCTAAGGAGGAAAGGAGAAAGAAACTTGCTGAAGAGGAAAGAAAGAGCAGAGAAGCACTGGTACAAGTAGTTGCTGAGGAAGCCGAAAACATTGGAATAGATGCTAAGAAACTTGAAAAGGGTCAGGCAGGACATAAGTTCAAGGATGCTCAGGCAGCAAAAATGGCTGAAATGAAAAAATAGTTGGAAGAAAAGAAGAAGAAAGCTAAAGCCCTCAGGCAAAGCAGAATTGAGCATTACAACTGGACGATGACAAGCCGAAGGCTACCTGAAAAGATCACAGATGTCAAAATCATCCACAGATCCAAACCACTGGAAATGAACGTCTACAGGGGGGTTGATAAAAGACATTTCGAAGTTCATGATCCTCTAAAATTCACTGACTTTGGGATCACTGAACTCGATGAACTCGGTCCAATAATAGAAAAGAAGCAAAATGCGGTGGTTAAGGAGCTGATGAAGATGCTCAGTAAAAGATATGAAAGACTGAGGGATGCACCAACACAACTGGGGATTCAGCCTGCCTTAACTGCACCTCAAGGATCTCAACCACAATCATCCACTGGCAAAAGGAAAAGGGTTGAGTTCTAGCCTGAGATCAAAGTGCCTGGACTAGAATGCAACAGGGAGCTGCCTGAAGGTGTTAAGTTGGTTTGAAATCAATGCTTTTGCCTTTCTTCTTCATATACTTTTTGATCCTTGCAGTGATCATAGCAACTTGCCACCTGATATCAATTTCTTCAAGTGCATCTTCTTCAATCTGTGCTAGATCTTCTTCATAAGTGACAGGTAAACTTGCTTGCTGTGCAAAGAATGAGCACACAACTTCATCTGAGTGCATAGTGGTAGTTGGTGGGGCCTGCTGAGCATATGAAGAAGGGGTATAAACAGCAGTACTTTGAGAAACAATACTTTGAGGAGAAGCAGTACTTTTGATTGAAGTACTGCTCTTCTTTTCAGATGATAGAAAAGCAATACTGTGAGACTTGGAATTTGTTTGACCACTCATCTCATGCTCATACACCTTCAGTTGATGGTAGAGATCATCAAAGTCCATGACATCTAAACCTTGTTGTCCTCTGATCATAGTAGCAATCACATGCCATGTAGATGGCAAACTCCTTAGAAACTTCAAATTAGCATCCTCAACTGATACTTCTGCCTTGTATAACTCTAACATGTTGAGGAGATTCTGAAACCTATCATATGCAGCATCAAGACTCTCTCTTTCACCAACTGTGAAAGTTTCAAACTGTTGCTTCAGCAGATTTCTATGCATCTTCTTAGAAGCTTCATTTCCTCCAAATCTGGTCTTGAGAGCAGCCCAGAGCTGCTTAGCATCTTTAGCATCATGAAATTTGAGAAGATGACCATCTGGAATGGCAGACAAGAGAATGTTGAGTGCCTTCTCTTGATTCCTTAAGGTTGCGGCTGGTAAGATTGGTTTAGGTGCCTTGGGTTGTCCAGGAACATCAATGGGATCAGAAACTACTTCATTGCCATTAACAATGACATTCCATAGAGCATGGTCTGTGATGGCAATATATTGCCTCATCTTCATGCACCAGAGATCATATTCTCCCTTTTTGATTATTGGAATTCTGAGATAGGAGATTGAGGGTGGTGGAACAGCTTCAGTCGACATCTTGAATATTGTTGTAGTAGGGTTTCTTCCTAGTCAGAGTTTCCACACAAGCTCTGATACCACTTGTTGGATCGATATACTTTAATCAAACTAACTTTAACTAGCTTGTTAAGGTTTAATAACCTCGGATAAATCCTAAGTTATTAACAAAGAAACACTGAGCAATCTTTATCAAGTACGCGGAATTTACTTAACAAAGCTAAGAAGAATAACTTTTATTATTAACTCTAAATCTGCTTATTATGCAGATACTCTAAACAACTCTAAGATTATCGAACTTCTCTCTAAAACACTAAATAGCTTGTGAATTCGTAAACTCTAAAAATCATAAACTCGTACCTCTAATGCCAATCTAGGAGTCCTTTTATAGGCTCAAGGATATCCTAGTCGGTTTATAATTTGTATCCTTGTACGACAAGTAATCTAAACATAGAATATTCTAGAGTTACAATACTTTCCATAAACGAATATAACAGTTCTTTGTTCTTGCAGTACTTTGACTTCGTTATGCAGTACTTTGACTTTGTCTTTAGCAGTACTTTGACTCTTTGACTTTTTCCAGTACTTTGCAACTTGGCCAACTGATGGGCGATCCAGTGAGATAATCAATAATATCATGAAACGCCTCATTATCTTCAGTCTTGTCTAAATTGGCCACCATATTGTGCTTTGAAACAGTAGGTCGATTCGCCATTGGTAAGTATGTAAGCACAATAAGAATTGGAATCGAATAAGAATGAGAAAATATGGAAAAGATGCTAAGGTATTAATATAAGAGGGAAAATCGGAAAGTAGTTATTTATAGGTGAGATTTAAAAAATCACAGCCCATAATAAAATTACTGTTAGCATTAATTACCCCTCAATATAACTGTTGGAACAGTACTTTAATAAGACAAACAGTACTTTCCACGTATGCAGTACTTTCCCAAACAGTACTTTCCAAGCAGTACTTTCAGGAAAAACAGTACTTTGCCAAATTCTTCTGTGTAAACTAAGTATACACAAATATCCTCCCCTCAAGCAATGCACAGGACTATACTAACACTGAATAATCCTCCCCTTAAATGCAGCTCAGTAGTTAATCATGCCAATGCTTACCACAAAGTGATTGAATCTTGAAACATCTAAGCCTTTGGTGAGTAAATCAGCTACATTATCATCTGTGTGAACCTTAACCACATTAATGAGCCTGTGCTCATAGCAATCTCTGATAAAGTGATGCCCAAAGTTCTAAGTTAGTGAAACACCATTCGTAACCGTACTAATTGATGACTCGACGTAAATTCCCCTCCTAATAAGTCACAATCATATCAGGACACGTAACGAACTCCCCTCCTATAAACACATATGAATCAAATGTGTCTTCTTAAACCGTTTCATGACAAAAAGGACTTTCATGACGAACCTTTCATGACAAACCCTTTCATGACGTATGCACCTTTCATGACAAACAGAATAATTTCATGACAAGGTTGTCAATATAACTCCCCATTAATTACGATTGTCATTAAAATAATACCCGACACTAAAAAATTTAGAGTGGATATTTATTGATGAAAGGCTAAAAGGGAGAATATAATTATGGAATCGTAGAAAAGGTATAAAAGAGTAAGAATAAGCTAAGGTTAAGAATAACACGAATGTATGAATGGTTACCGCTTAGCTGGATGACAAAGTTTCGTGTTATACCACCGGTTAAATCTGTTCTGACTTCTATTACTCCGCAAAGTACTATAATAACTAATAGAGTGACCTAGCGGGTAGTCAACCGGTTCAACGTTTCATGACCTTTTTCAGTTTCTCAGTTTCATGACGATTTCTGTTTCAGTTTCATGACGTATTGCTTCAGTTTCATGACGTTCTTGTTTCTTGACAATATAAGCAAATACCTTTCATAACATTGAGATCTTATAAGATACAAATCTAATGAACAGCATGTTCCTATGTTTAATATTTGGCTGATCCTATAGGAACTCGGATATTTTCCT
>BPTQ01000009.1:215807729-215819912 GCA_019973895.1 Chrysanthemum seticuspe | reverse complement strand
TGAGAAATCTTTGGTGAGACTTGATATCTTGCACATAAACAAACTGCAAACATGATATCAGGTCTTGATGCAGTAAGATACATAAGAGAGCCAATCATTGATTTGTATAACTTGACTTCAACAGGCTGTCCATCTTCATCTTTGCCCAATGAATTGATAGATTTAATAGGTGTAGTAACAGTCTTCATATCATCAAAATTGAACTTCTTAAGTATGTCTGTAACATACTTGTCTTGACTTATGAAAATGCCTTCCTTTGACTGTTTAACTTGAAGTCCCAAAAAGAATGTTAACTCTCCCATTGAACTCATTCGAAATTCTTTCTGCATCAGCTGGTCAAACTCCTTAACCATGGACTGTTTGGTAGCCCCAAAGATGATATCATCAACATAGACTTGAACTAACATGATATCTTTCTTGTCTCTCTTGATAAACAAAGTCTTGTCTATAGCTCCCCTCGTGTATCCATGTTGCAATAAGAATGTAGAGAGCCTCTCATACCAAGCTCTAGGTGCCTGATGAAGGCCATAAAGAGCCTTAACCACCTTGTAGACTTTGTTTGGGTGTTTAGGATCTTCAAAACCAGGAGGTTGTTTGACATATACTTCCTCTGTAATCTTGCCATATAAAAAGGCACTCTTGACATCCATATGGTAAACTTGAAATCCCATATAAGAAGCAAAAGCAAGAAATATCCTAATAGCTTCTATTCTTGCTACAGGAGCAAACACTTCATCATAATCTACTCCTTCTTCTTGTCTGTAGCCTTGTGCTACTAACCTTGCCTTATTCTTGATAACATTACCTCTTTCATCTCTTTTGACTCTGAAAACCCATCTGGTTCCAATAACTTTCTTCCCATCTGGAAGATCACATAAAACCCAAACTTCTTGAAGTTTAAATTGAAGAAGTTCTTCCTGCATAGCTTCAACCCAGCTTTCTTTAGTCAAAGCTTGAGCAATGTTCTTGGGTTCCTCTTGAGAGATAAAACAAGTAAATAGGCAGGTTTGATGGTCCTTATGATTCAGCCTGTTTTGTTTGTAGACAAAGCTAAGTAAAGCATTATGAGGTTTAGTAAAACTCTTAGCTTTGTGTCTTGTCATCACTCCAGAAGTAGAAGGACCAATGATTTGATCAGTAGGATGATTCTTATGAATCCTTAATATTGGAGACTGTGGAACTCCATATGCATCATCCAAGTTAGTATAATCAGCATCATCATTGGAATCTGAGAAAATACCTTCATCTGCAAACTCATCATCAGTTTCCTCTAATCCAGGCATGGTAGGATCATCCAAATCATCTAAAGTACTGTCAACAGGTGCAGCAGTACTTTGGTCGAAAGTACTGTCAAAAGTACTGTGATAGTACTCTGAAGTCTTGTTCTTCTTCTTTGCCTCTTCATAAGCTCTCCTTTGTTCATCAGTTTAAGAATGTGCTAATACATCTTGAAGAAGCATCTGATTAAGTTCCTCTTGAATAGATTGATCCTCAGCAGAAAATGAGGATTGTGGTGCAACAGTACTTTGTTTTGGAGTATCAGTACTTTGCTTGGGAACATCAGTACTTTGTTTTGGACTAACAGGATCTTCATCAGGAACATCATCCGGTCTAATATGAACTCCATGAACAACATATTGTAAATCTTCTCCATTGTGCACATGTTGATTTTCTTCTCTAACAGGTACATAATTCATTGAAGGAGTTAAAACCTCAAGATCAAACATCCAATCAGGACCTTTACCTTTCTCATTGTCTTGATCTTCTAAAAACTCAACATGAAGACAATCTTGAATCTTCTTAGTGACTCGGTTGTATACTCTAAAGCCCTTACTGTTAGTGCAATAACCCAATAAGTATCCTTCTTCTGACTTGCCATCAAACTTCCCCAGATTATCAATAGTGTTTAAAATAGTGAGAGGGCATCCAAAAGGCTTCATAAAACGAATGTTGGGTTTATTGCCCATCATCAATTCATAGGGTGTCTTCATCTGTGGTTTGGTGACTGAGATTCTGTTAAGTACATAGCAAGCAGTACTTACAGCTTCTGCCCAGAATTGAATAGGTAGATGGGAATCTGCTAGCATTGTTCTTGCTGCTTCAATCAAAGTCCTATTCTTCCTCTCTGCAACACCATTTTGCTGTGGTGTTCTTGCAATACTAAACTCCCTTTTATGCCTTTGTTTGCACAAAATTCATCCATAAGCTTGTTCTTGAATTCAGTCCCATTATCACATCTAATACCTCTAACCTTGAGTCTCAATTGGTTTTCAAGTGCTATAATCAGTGTCTGAATAGCATCAAAAGTATCATCTTTAAAACCCAAAAAGAAAACCCAACTGAATCTACTGCAATCATCTGTAACAACCAAACATTATTTTTTCTTGTTTAAACTTGCCACAGAGACAGGTCCAAACAAATCCATATGTAACAGCTCCAATGGTTCTCTAATAGTCCTCTCCTCAAGCTTCTTGCAGGAAGCTTTGTGTTGTTTACCCTTCTTGCATACAAAGCATGATTGATCATTCTTGTAAGTCTTTGAAGGTAAACCTCTAACTAGATTGCCTTTGACCAGTTTGTTGATATTCTTGAAATTAACATGGCCCAATCTTCTATGCCATTGATGTGCCTCTTCAGATGTTGCTTTAGCCACCAAACATGTGGCTCTTCCATAAGAATGTAGACTCTTCATGTCTAAACTATACACATCATTTGTCCTTGGTACTCTAAGGACTACTAATTCATCATCAACAGGCTTAAAATCAGAGGAAAGGATGAGACATTTTGTGTCAGTGAATAACACAGGATGCTTTTTATCACAAATTTGAGAGACTGATAACAAGTTGAACTTAAGCTCCTTCACATATCTAACATTCTCAAAATCTATAAGCCCTGCTTTGATAGTTCCTTTTCCAGTAATCTTTCCTCCATTGGGATCATTCCCAAATGCAACTCTTCCTCCACTAATATTTCTAAAATCAGACAGGATCTCTTTGTCTCCTGTCATACTTCCAGAGCAACCACTATCCACAATTAGATGATCTTTAATCTCCTCTTCTGGGTTGCCCTGCACATAAAGAAAAGAGTTAGTGATTTTTAGGAACCCAAGCCATGACTGACTTGTGTTCCCCTTGTGGAGTTACAAACTGAAATTCTTTGAGTATGTAATTCCCACTATTTTTCAAATGAGGATCCAGAATTATCTTTTGATCTTTAGCATGTGGATTTTCAAAACTTTCTGATTTTTCAACATAAATCTCTTTTACAAGATTATTAGCTTTTTCTTGTATCACAAAAACATCAGATTCACTTTTTGTTGAAAGTACTGTGTGTCCCTTAGCAGTACTTTCTCTCTTAACCCATTCTGGTTTAACACGTGGTTCTTGTGATCTAGATCCCCTATGTGAATTGTAATACCTTCTAGGTTGATAGAGAGATCTCCTAGGATTCCTATTCCAAATAGTGTGATCAGTACCTTGTTTCTGAGCAGTACTTTGGAAAGTACTGTGAGATACTGAAGGTTTTGAAAAAGGTCTTTTCTGATGTGGGTATCTATGATATGGTGTGAAGTTTCTGTGATTAACCCTATTTGAATTATTCCAAACTGGTTTGTGCTCTCTAGGTTTGTGGTTGGCAGATCTGTTCTTTGGAAATTTGCTAAGGTATTCTGAGTGATGTTCACAATCCTTGATTAAATGAGTAGGACTAAAACACACAAAACACAGTTTTTGACCCATACTTCCAAAGTGATTTCTTCTATGTCTATGCCCAAATTTATTTTACCTTCTTGGTGAATGATGAAACCTGTTTTGACCAAAGTTATCCCAAAAAGGTTTAGCAGTACTGTTTTGAAAATGTTTTGCAGAAGGTACTGCTTGTGGAGCAGTACTTTGATTTAAAGGTACTGCTTGATTTTGAACATTATTTTCAACAGCTTCTTTGGGTTTTTCAGACCTAGATTGAGCTACAAGCTTTTTCCTAAACTCTAGACTGTCTACTCCAAAACGAGAAACATCAGGCCTAGGGGGTTGATGAATGCCAGTTGGATGAGGAACTGCATGATACTCATTATCTTTCTTATACTCAGGAGGTGTATCACTTAATGAACCTTCATTACTAGATGAGTCTACATAATTAATGAGTTCATCATCACTAGTGGTTATGTCCTCAAAATCACCTTCATCCTGATCACTAGGTTGGTTTTCTTCTAGTTTACTAAAATCCATTCCAAAACCTAATCCAGTTTTAAGGTAGGCTCTTTGCTGTTTTTGAACATAAGAAACACGTGACAAACCAGATTCTTTCCAGGCATCAAACTTAGCTAACAAATCATCTCTTTCCTTAGTTAATTTCTCAATTTCAGCAATTTTACAGTTTAATTTCCATTCACTAAGTTTTAACTGGTAATCCTGTTGTTCATATTTTTCAGCCCAAGCTACTTCATTACTTTCATGTGCTAAAATTTTGGCTTCCATAGATTCTAAGGTTATTTGATAACCAGCTACCTCAGACCTAGCCCTAACACAATTATCTCTTTCAATCACATAACTGCTAAGTAATTTTTGATAAAAATCATAGCAGTTTGAGCATACCTCAGAGATAGGAGATGAATTTGGTGAAGTAGCCACCATTGCAAGAAGAACAGGATCATCTTCACTTTCTTTGCTCCAATCAAATCCTCCAAATCCATCATCAGATTCCAAAGCAGCATGTTCAGGTTCTTCATCAAAAGCAGTGCTCCAGTGCAATGCTTCCACTGTTTCTTCAACTACATCTTCCACTGCTACCATACAGTAAGTCACTGGTTCATCATCAAACTCTTCACTCCAGTCAACTTCTGATAACTTCTCTTGAGCAACCAAAGCCTTTGTTTCAGTAATTGGAATTTCTTTGAGCTCAAGTTTTGGCTTCTCAGATGTTCTGTTTGCTTGATACTTAGCAAATCTGCACTCCCTTGCAAAGTGACCAGTCTTTTGACAATTGAAGCATTCAATTTTGGATTTGTCAAAAGTTATTCCTTGTTTTGGTTTGAAATCAATGCTTTTGCCTGTCTTCTTCATATACTTTTTGATCCTTGCAGTGATCATAGCAACTTGCCACCTGATATCAATTTCTTCAAGTGCATCTTCTTCAATCTGTGCTAGATCTTCTTCATAAGTGACAGGTAAACTAGCTTGCTGTGCAAAGAATGAGCACACAACTTCATCTGAGTGCATAGTGGTAGTTGGTGGGGCCTGCTGAGCATATGAAGAAGGGGTATAAACAGCAGTACTTTGAGGAGAAGCAGTACTTTTGATTGAAGTACTGCTCTTCTTTTCAGATGATAGAAAAGCAATACTGTGAGACTTGGAATTTGTTTGACCACTCATCTCATGCTCATACACCTTCAGTTGATGGTAGAGATCATCAAAGTCCATGACATCCAAACCTTGTTGTCCTCTGATCATAGTAGCAATCACATGCCATGTAGATGGCAAACTCCTTAGAAACTTCAAATTAGCATCCTCAACTGATACTTCTGCCTTGTATAACTCCAACATGTTGAGGAGATTCTGAAACCTATCATATGCAGCATCAAGACTCTATCTTTCACCAACTGTGAAAGTTTCAAACTGTTGCTTCAGCAGATTTCTATGCATCTTCTTAGAAGCTTCATTCCCTCCAAATCTGGTCTTGAGAGCAGCCCAGAGCTGCTTAGCATCTTTAGCATCATGAAATTTGAGAAGATGACCATCTGGAATGGCAGACAAGAGAATGTTGAGTGCCTTCTCTTGATTCCTTAAGGTTGCGGCTGGTAAGACTGGTTTAGGTGCCTTGGGTTATCCAGGAACATCAATGGGATCTGGAACTACTTCATTGCCATTAACAATGACATTCCATAGAGCATGGTCTGTGATGGCAATATATTGCCTCATCTTCATGCACCAGAGATCATATTCTCCCTTCTTGATTATTGGAATTCTGAGAGAGGAGATTGAGGGTGGTGGAACAGCTTCAGTCGACATCTTGAATATTGTTGTAGTAGGGTTTCTTCCTAGTCAGAGTTTCCACACAAGCTCTGATACCACTTGTTGGATCGATATACTTTAATCAAACTAACTTTAACTAGCTTGTTAAGGTTTAATAACCTCGGATAAATCCTAAGTTATTAACAAAGAAACACTGAGCAATCTTTATCAAGTACGCGGAATTTACTTAACAAAGCTAAGAAGAATAACTTTTATTATTAACTCTAAATCTGCTTATTATGCAGATACTCTAAACAACTCTAAGATTATCGAACTTCTCTCTAAAACACCAAATAACTTGTGAATTCGTAAACTCTAAAACTCATAAACTCGTACCTCTAATGCCAATCTAGGAGTCCTTTTATAGGCTCAAGGATATCCTAGTCGGTTTATAATTTGTATCCTTATACGACAAGTAATCTAAACATAGAATATTCTAGAGTTACAATACTTTCCATAAACGAATATAACAGTTCTTTGTTCTTGCAGTACTTTGACTTCGTTATGCAGTACTTTGACTTTGTCTTTAGCAGTACTTTGACTCTTTGACTTTTTCCAGTACTTTGCAGCTTACAGTACTTTCATATCTTCAGTACTTTCATATCTTAAGCACTTTCATATCCCAACAATCCTCCCCTAACTTGAATTCTACTTGCTTGACTTCAAGTTCCTTTGTGAATAATCTTTAACAGCTTCATCTTTAAGAACAGATTGTTTCTTAATCTTTGGATTGTATCTCTGTAGTGTCTGTGTTTGTCAAAGTATCTCTAGAATTATTCTTTCACAGCAGCATCCAACAAGCTCCATCTTTTCAGCAACAAAGCAACATGACAATTTGTACATTAATTCAATTAAAGTTGCATACTATTCTCATCACTTCCTGGTGTGTTAACTCCAGTGAGAGGTGAATCATTGAAAATTTAATGGGTTTAGATCTCTTTACCAAAGCCATTATCTCTGGAGTAGCCAAATGTTTTGGTGTGTAAGACCATGGTACATTGATAACCATATGGTTTTTAGCAAATCATCAGCTATCAACAGATTTGATTTGTCTTTACCAAAAGCTGTACCCTTCTGGACTTGTTAGTTCTTCTATCTAATGGTGAACTAATTACAAATAATGGTTTTTCCACAGCCTTTACCACAAGCCATTTTCTTGTGGGCTAGTCAACTCTTCACATTAACTGATATGGTGAGTTGAATACCATACAACTTATTAGCAAGTTGTCAACTAAAAACGGATTTGAAATATCTTTACCAGAGCCGTTTGCTCATGGATTAGCCAATCCTTTTGTAACCATGGTGGATTGATGACCTATTGATGTTGCCATCTCAAAAACCATTTATTTCACTTAACCTTTGTTTCAAAAAAATTGTTACTTAGCAAAAGGTTTCATTCAAAAATCACTTAACTGGTTTAAAAAAAAAACTGCAAGTAGTACTTTGATGAAAGTACTGTTTGATCAGCAGTACTTTGAATATAGTACTGATTTATCAAAAATAATTTATTCAAATAAGATTCATACCAGTTATTCATCATCTTCAGCAATGGCAGTCCAGTTGATAAATAGATTGATAACCATGCAAGCAGTTTCATTATCCTCTTCTACTTCCATTCCATGCTCTAGCATTCTTCTCATAAGCTCAACTGTGAGAGGATATCTTCTGTTTACAAACATGTGTATCATTGTTCCATTTTCCAGCTCTAAAACATGAACTCCAGACTCTTCAAAGAATCTCCAGCAAACAATTTCCCAATTCTCTTGATTCTTCCAAATATCATCAGTGCTCTCTTCTTCAGTTTCCCATACAGTTATGAGATCACCATGTAAAACTAAACCAATCCCTTCGAATGGATTATGTTCAAAGTAAGCTTTCACCACATGATATAAATAGAATAGATCTACTCTATCTATAATGTGCAATAAGTCCCATAGCCTATTGAAAACTTTGAAGCTTTCATCTTCTTTATGAAAAATCATATAATCTCCATCTTTGAATTTCACAACTTCAAAAGCACTAATCTGTGATCTGTTCATCTTCATATCAGCATCTTCTTTTGAATATTCTAAATCTACCACTCTGAGATAATTCCTTAGTTCATCCTTAGTCTCAGATCTTAATTCAACTTTTTCTTTCTTTGAGAACCGAACATCTGTAACTTCAGTTTTCCTTTTTCTTTTCAAACTCTTCTTCCTTTCTTCTTCAGTCCAGTTAGCTTCTTCTCTAAAATCTTTGATGCCTGCAACATTCTTCTTATAAGCCTCTGTTTCAGCATCATATAGTCTTTTCATATCAACATAATTCAGCTTCTGCAATCCTTTATATCCTCGACCTTTCAAATAAGCCATCATAGCATTCCTTTCTTTAGCTAAATTAGGTCTTCTTTGCATATATCTAACAGGAGTAGGTGACTGTAATGGTTTAGCAGCTTCAGCATCTAATTCATCTTGTAACTTCTTAGCTGCTTCTCTACTCTGAGCTTCTTGAGCTTCCTGAGCTTCTCTATCTTTAGCATCTAACTCTTCTTGAAGCTTTCTAGCTGCAGCTTCATTCCTAGCAACTTCAATTTCTCTAAGTTCCGCCAAAGTTAGCTTCTTTTTCTTTACTTCTACCAAAACACCTTTCCCTTTATCCTTAGGATCAATTGCAGGTTGAGAAGTTCTTTGTTGTTCTTCTTCTTGTACTTCTCGAATAGTAACACCACCTCTTGGTTGTGATAAATCTTCTAAAAGTACAGCAATGAGCTCATCATCACTTGCAGAATGGATGGGTTTGAGTATAGCTTCCTCCTCTTGGAAAACAGTTGAGGGACCAACAACTTCTTCATGTACAGTTGTTGAAGGACCAACTTCCTCTTCAAAATATAAGGTTCTTGGAGTTATTAACTCTTGTCTAAAAAATCTTTGTGGTTGAAAAGCAGTACTTTGTTGTTCAGTACTTTGATCTTCAGTACCTTGAACTTGCTCTTCAGTATCTTGAATGTTCTGTTCTTCAGTCTTTTCATACTTTTCATGTTCTTCAGTACCTTCAGGTTCTTTCTCCTTAACATCTTCTTTCAAATTTTCTTCTTCTAAATTCCTCCCCAATTGGACAGAAGATTGTTGATGAACCTTTTGGTGTTTACTTTTCTTAGACTGCCTTTACGCTTTCTTCTTTGATTTAACCCAGATACGAAATTCTTGAACCAAAGGCCAAACAAAAGTTTTTAGCCTTCTAAATTTTAGCTTCAATTTCTTTATCTGCTTGGCTTGAGCCTTAGTAGTCTTTTGCAACTTAACCAACTCCCTTGTTAAAACATAATTGTCCAATGTCATTTCTTCAGGGGTTATAGTATGTGAATCATCTCCTTTAATTGATGAATGTTCCTCTGATTGAGAAGCAGGAACAGATTGTTGTGGAGATGGAGAAGGTGAAACCGCAACATCTTCTTGAACTTCAGTACTTGGGGAAACAGTACCCTGTGGAGATGCAGTACCTGCTTGAGAAGCAGTACTTGCAGATGCAGTACTGGCAGGTGCAGTACCTTCACTTGCTGCATCATCTTCAACATCAGCTCTAACAGCTTGAACAACTTCCATCATAGAAGTAGTTAACGGCGTATCTGGACCTCTGAATAGATCACTTCTTCTTGCCATAAAAGTAAAAATCTTTGCTTGTTGTACAATAACATGAAGTAAATCGGTAGGCTTCGGTACATCAGCAAGTTGTTTGTTCAAGAAAACTTGTATAAACCTGGGATACATTAACCATTTTGATCCATGATTGATGTGAGAAAGCATGCCATCGAGAATCAGCCTTGAAAAATTAAAAACACGATCGGTAGCCAATCCCACCATAGCAGATGCTATATTGGACCCAAACTGCTCCCAAGAAGTACTTTTAGCACTAATAAAATGTAGCAACACATGTATTAAAAACTTCCATTGAGGACAAAATAGTTGTTTCCGAAAAGTTTGTTCTGTTAAAGACCCTTCATAACCAAGATGTCCAAAAGTTTCCCAAATCAACTCCTTAGTAAAACGAATAGCCCCATCATCATCATTAAACAACAAGTCATCTCTAATGGAGGCTTCAGTAATCTTCACAGTTCTTCCAACAACTGTAGCTCTAATATAAAATTCATCATCCTCCATATTATCCCTTGCAGTAGCCCAAAATTCTTGAATCCAAGGTTCAATGATATCCGGCTCCACTAAAAGAGCATAACTGATGGGCGATCCAGTGAGATAATCAATAATATCATGAAACGCCTCATTATCTTCAGTCTTGTCTAAATTGGCCACCATATTGTGCTTTGAAACAGTAGGTCGATTCGCCATTGGTGAGTATGTAAGCACAATAAGAATTGGAATTGAATAAGAATGAGAGAAATATGGAAAAGATGCTAAGGTATTAATATAAGAGGGAACATCGGAAAGTAGTTATTTATAGGTGAGATTTAAAAAATCACAGCCCATAATAAAATTACCGTTAGCATTAATTACCCCTCAATATAACCGTTGGAACAGTACTTTAATAAGACAAACAGTACTTTCCACGTATGCAGTACTTTCCCAAACAGTACTTTCCAAGCAGTACTTTCAGGAAAAACAGTACTTTGCCAAATTCTTCTGTGTAAACTAAGTATACACAAATATCCTCCCCTCAAGCAATGCACAGGACTATACTAACACTGAATAATCCTCCCCTTAAATGCAGCTCAGTAGTTAATCATGCCAATGCTTACCACAAAGTGATTGAATCTTGAAACATCTAAGCCTTTGGTGAGTAAATCAGCTACATTATCATCTGTGTGAACCTTAACCACATTAATGAGCCTGTGCTCATAGCAATCTCTGATAAAGTGATGCCCGATCTGTATGTGCTTGGTCTTGGAATGATACACATGATTCTTCACAATACAAATGGTACTCTCATTATCAATATTGATAGGAGTATTTTTGAAATTGAACCCATAGTCCAAGAGTTGATTCTGCATCCACAAAACTTGTCCACAACAGCTTGCAGCAGCTAAATATTCAGCTTCAGTAGAGGATGTTGCTGTAATTGTTTGTTTCTTACATTGCCAGGACACTAACCTTCTTCCAAGATATTGGCATCCTCCAGTGGTGGATCTTCTATCATAATTATCACCTGCATAATCACTATCTGAAAAAGCTTCTAAGTGAAAAGGTGACTCTTTTGGATACCACAACCCCAACTTTGGTTGTTGTTTTAAATAACAGAAGATTCTCTTTACTGCATTCATGTGAGAAATCTTTGGTGAGACTTGATATCTTGCACATAAACAAACTGCAAACATGATATCAGGTCTTGATGCAGTAAGATACATAAGAGAGCCAATCATTGATTTGTATAACTTGACTTCAACAGGCTGTCCATCTTCATCTTTTCCCAATGAATTGATAGATTTAATAGGTGTAGTAACAGTCTTCATATCATCAAAATTGAACTTCTTAAGTATGTCTGTAACATACTTGTCTTGACTTATGAAAATGCCTTCCTTTGACTGTTTAACTTGAAGTCCCAAAAAGAATGTTAACTCTCCCATTGAACTCATTCGAAATTCTTTCTGCATCAGCTGGTCAAACTCCTTAACCATGGACTGTTTGGTAGCCCCAAAGATGATATCATCAACATAGACTTGAACTAACATGATATCTTTCTTGTCTCTCTTGATAAACAAAGTCTTGTCTATAGCTCCCCTCGTGTATCCATGTTGCAATAAGAATGTAGAGAGCCTCTCATACCAAGCTCTAGGTGCCTGATGAAGGCCATAAAGAGCCTTAACCACCTTGTAGACTTTGTTTGGGTGTTTAGGATCTTCAAAACCAGGTGGTTGTTTGACATATACTTCCTCTGTAATCTTGCCATATAAAAAGGCACTCTTGACATCCATATGGTAAACTTGAAATCCCATATAAGAAGCAAAAGCAAGAAATATCCTAATAGCTTCTATTCTTGCTACAGGAGCAAACACTTCATCATAATCTACTCCTTCTTCTTGTCTGTAGCCTTGTGCTACTAACCTTGCCTTATTCTTGATAACATTACCTCTTTCATCTCTTTTGACTCTGAAAACCCATCTGGTTCCAATAACTTTCTCTTCAAACCCAAAATACACTAGAAGGTCTACCCTTCTTTCAATAACCTTGGTCTACCCAAAAGTCTC